>PPHD01027809.1:0-11067 GCA_002909625.1 Bambusicola thoracicus
CATGCATTGTCCAATCACCACTGAGCAGGGGAGGTCCTATCGCGTCACACCTCGTGTATCCCCGATAACTCCTGCAACACCCCCCTGCCGGGCAGGGCCACCAACCACCCCATTTACTAGACCAGGTTCCCCAGGGCCTCGTCCAACCTGGCCTTGAACATTATCCTTAAGATGCTATTGGTAAAATCCTGAAGTTCAGGTAGTATCAACCTCTTTATGGACTGAAATTCTTGTTAATAGAACTGTGGACTGACATAGAAAGCTTTACTCATGGAAGTAATCTCATATAAATTCCACTGGAATTTGCAGGCCTGTTGGAATTTTGTTGTGTATATTCATTATAAGATTGTAAGATTTCACAGTATTTTTCTAAGAGGAGCAAACATTATTTTTTTTCTACATTTTTTTTTAAGTAAAGTTTTTAAAGGAATTAGGTTTGTGTTAGCAGTTAATTAGAAAAAGATAAAATTTTTAGAAGAATGTCTTTCTGATATCAGCTTATCAAGGATTGTTACACTAAAACCCTTACAGATCTTTCTTCCCCTGCACATTGATTTCCACCCACTGTGTTGACAGTGAACGTAAAGTACCAGAACCAGAGTTAACAAGCAACAGAATGCAAAGGAATAATGAAGTAATAACAAGTAATTACATCATACAAAAAATTACTTAAATAAGAGAATAATGAAAAATCCTGTCTTTGCTCCCCAGGTTAGGTGTCTATCAGTATGTGGTTACCTTCAGACTTGACACAAGAAGTTTTAAAGAAGAGAAACTGATAGTGAAACTGATATTCAGAGCAATTAAGACACATACCTGACTGCCCTGTCTTTGTAGAACGTTTAATTTTTGCTGCAGATGTAAACTCTAAATGGCAACTGTGCAGCATCACCATCACAGTGAGTTAAGCTTGGCACAGAGAGAAACCCCACTTTTATTGTGTGGGCCTCACTAAAACAACAGTCAAATTAGCATAGTGCTTCACTTGAGGTTAATTATGACCCATTCATCTTACTGGTATAAGGGATGCACATAAATTGACAGCCTTGTAGTCTGACATCTCTGTGCAGAAGTAAATAATCTTTAACAACTTGGAAGAATTGGAGTCAACTGTGCAATTCCTACTTGGGCTCATAAAAACTTGGATGAATGACTGAAATAGGAAAAACAATTCCTACACATTGCTTTATAGCTAATACAAAGCATAGAAACTTGACAGTCTAGGAAAATAAGAGGTGATTTCCCACTCTTACAGCTGTTTGAGGTGTGCATTTATGACTATGAAAATAGTGGAATATGGGTACTATACTAAGCACTGTGCTTAGTGTATCAGTCCCTGATTGAGGAAAGATGCTTCAGTATCTAAAATTCTTCTGCAAGAGCTTAGCAATGCTGTCATCTGTGTACTTATGGTCTAAATTAGCCCATATTTTAGACAATATTTTTTGAGCTACTTTCTAAAATAGCAAACATATGCATCACAGGTCTCTCACAAACAACGTTTGGCTCTGCAATCTTGAACACTGATAGGTGTCTATCTGTATTCACTTGCATCAGAAAATCGATTTATGTATATTAAACCTGTGGAGTAGGAGTGAAGGTCAAGCCTGGAGGCGAGTTTAAAGCTATTTCTTTCATTTCAGGGACCACACTATTGTCAGAAGGGAACAACTCTGTTCCAAGAATATGGAAAACACAACAACAAAAAACCCAACCAACCAACCAAAAAACCATCATCCATTTTGCTCAGCACTCTGAAATTTTCCATAACAAGGAGCACTTCTTGCCACTTGCAATTTGCTTGGTGTTTCAGAACATATGGTATGTAATATCACATGCTGTTCTATGTCTCCTACCATGGGTAGGAGTGGCATTGCGTGCAAGCAGAGGAGCAAAAGACAGAATTCATTCCAAATTTCTAGGCACCTCTAGGTGGGCAATATTCCCTCACAGGGAAATAATACTAAGAGAAAAAGTAACTCCATGTATTTTACAAGGTAGGTTGATCTGAGTCAGGATAGCTGTTCTGCCTGCCAGCTCTGGGGAGCCACTGTAGTAATAAAGTGCTGATGCATGCAGTATGACAGGATGCTGAAGCCTTGTGCTATATTTACATCTACACATGACGTGTTTGCCAGGGATCCTGTCCCAAATAATCTGCTATTTCAGACTGCCTCAACTGTTCCACATATGTGATGTTTGTGGTCTAAAACAATACACTTTTGAACTCTGTATTTTATCTAATAATGTACATAATGTGTTTTGAAAGAAACTCCCTGTACAGCACCACCTAAATATTGTCAAACCACAAAAAACACATCTGAAGAAGCGCTATTTGTAGGATCTGCCACATATTAAAGAGAACACTTAAGTTAGTGGTAGAGTAAAATATATCTTCATATTGACAGATATTTTTATGCAAAGTTCAAAAATCTGTTTACTGAGTGAAAGAGGGAAAAAGGAATGGAAGGAGGATTAAAAAAAATAACTGATCATATTGGAAAGTGGGAAAATATGTTTTCTGATGAGACTAAAGGAGGCATAATAAGATAGGCAAACACATTAAAAACTTCTAAAATGAAGGCACTATACAAAAGGCTCTTAGAACTGGTGATCAGACAGGGAAGGATATTTGTTAAATGATGTAGGAGGACAGATGGATAGAGGCAGAGAGACAGAGAGAAGGAGAGAAGGGAGAGAAAGGGCTTGTGGGAACATTTATTTGGTTTGGAGAAAAGGATTGTCAGGATTGTCAGGATTTCAAACACTTTACTGAAGGTTATATTGAGATAGAAACATTGCATAATGAACAATCCTGGCTCTGTTTTCTACCAAGAAACTTATGTTTCAGATTAGCAAACAATTAATACATGCATTTCGAACTCCTTTGACTTCATGATTCACTTGAAAGTAGGCTTTGATTTTAATGTAAATAAACAGTTTTTAAATATGATGTCCAGTTTTATTATCAGTGTTTCAGATGAAGATTATAGCACCACAAGACAACACAGGCCAGCAGGGACGTGGGGAGGTCTCCAGCCTGACCCCTGCCCAGTGCAAGCCCAGCTTGACTCTGGTGAAAGATTTTGCATTTAGATTTGTTGAATCTCATGTGGTTTGCCTGGGCCAACTGCTCTGGCCTGTCTAGGTCCTTCTGAATAGCACCCTGTCCCTCTGCTGTGTTGATCGCACCCCACACCTTGGTGTCATCAGCAGTCTTGCTGAGGGTGCACTCAATCCCACTGTCAGTGTCACTGATGAAAATATTAAAGAGTATTGGCCCCAGCCTGGGGGACACCAGTCATCACTGGTCTCCATTCAGACACTGAGCCACGACTCAATGAACTTGATCCTGCAGCCAGTTCTTCTTCCATCAAACAGTCCATCCATCAAATCCATATCTTTCCAGTTTGATGAGAAGGATGTTGTATGGTACTGTGTCAAAGGCCTTACTGAAGTTGAGATGGATGACATCAGTGTCTCATCTCTTGTCCACTGATGCTGTGACATCATCATAAAAAGCCAACTAACTTGGCCAAGTAGGATTTGCCCTTGGTGAACCCACATTTCCCATACCAGCTCCCTGCTTTCCACATTCCTTAGCCTTGCTCTCAGGAGGATCTGTTCCATGATGTTTCTGGCACAGAGGTCAGACTGACAGGTTAATAGTTGCCCTTCTTAAAAATGGGTGTGATATTGTCATTTTTCCAGTCACCAGGGACTTCACTTGATTTTCACTTTTCAAATCTCATAGAGAGAGGCTTGGCAACTACATCAGCCAGTTCCCTCAGGACTCTGGCATGCATTTCATTGGATGCATCTCACCCAGTTCTGGATGTTCAGGATCTTCAGGTGGTCATGAACCTGATCTTTGCTTACAGTGGGAGGGATGTGGCCTTATCAGACTCCACCTATCAAACCAAGCATTTGAGGGCTGTTGGATAAGCAGTAATTAGAATCAAGACTGAGGCAAAAATGTTGTTAAGTACCCCAGCCTTCTCCTTGTCAGCTGTTACCAGCTTGTCTGTGTCACTCACCTGGGGGTCACACCCTCCTGGGCTTTCCTTTTCTGGCTGAGAAGCCTGTGGAAGCCCTTCTCGTTCTTGGCATCCCTTGCAAAGTTAAATTCAAGCTGGGCCTTGGATTTCTTGATCTCATCCCTACACAGACTAGCAGCTTCCTTTTACTCTTCCCTCAGTACCTGTCTCTGCTTCCACTGCCTGGGCATTTTCTTCTTGCTCTTCAGTTTGACCAGCAGATCCTGGTTCAGCCATGCTGGTCTCTTGCCTTCCTTTCCTGACTTTTACTCCTGATCATGGAGAGCTCTTGTGCCCTAAGGAAAGTTTCCGTAAAGATCTGCCATCTCTGCTCTCCACTCTTACCCATGAAGACAGTTTCCCAGAGTGTTTTATTGACTAACTCCGTTAAGAACTGGAATTTAGCTTTCCTAAAGTTTAGAATCCTAATTTTACTCTCTGCCTGTCTCAGATCCCTTATGGAACATGAACTCAACAGCATGAACAACATCTTGTATACAAAGTGGGTGCTGGGAGCTTTGCTGAAGTCTACAGCAGTAATGTGTCCTGTGCTTCACTTTTCCAAAAATCCAGTCATTTTCTCACAGAAAGCAAATAATCAATGACACATTTTTATGCTGGGTAAATCAGTGCCCACTACTTCCTATCACCATTTTCTTCCTCGGATTCCGCAGAAGACTTGCTCTTTGATTTTCTTACTCACTGGTGTGAGGCCGTCCAGCATTTATCTGCCCAAATACTCTTGTAACTCTGACTACAGGTGCAACATTTTATTTCCCCCAGCTGTGGGAGATCTTCCCTGCTCATCCAAATTGTTATACAGTGCCTTTGTGAATGCATCATCCAGCCCCTTCAACAGCTCTGCTTGCATCCCATTTGCTCCTATGGGCATGTCTAGATAAAATTAATGCAAGTAACCCATGATTTAACCCACATCCATTGTTGCTTTTTCTTTTCCTCAAAATGAACTTGCAAGTTCAGAGCTCTGAGAGACTTTGCTAATGTAAAAACAATCCTTTATTCCTTCTTTGCCTAGAATTTTGGTAAGAATGCCCATACTCTTGCTAAGAGAAATGCACCTTAACAAATACAGGTAATAATGGCAGGGGGGAAATGTAGTGTGAATTAGTCTGGATGAGCATCCTCAAATGGAAGCAGTTAGTAAAATATCAGAAATATGAAAGAAAGAATTAGAGACTCCACACATATTAGGCTGTTCCTGTAGTGTGAACAACAGAACCTGATTGTTCCTGCTTCATCGAAAAGAAAGAGTTACAATTAACAAAAATTACAGAGTACTGGATTTAGTTACTTTTGTGTAGGGTATGTTCAATTCTTCTCACTATATTTCTTGTTTGAGTCTCTTTTACTACTTATTCCTAAGTTAAATGATAATTATATTAATTCAAAACACTTCTCTCATACAGAATGCATTTAATCTGAATACTGTCTTTTTTTCCCTTCTCTCTTGTTCTTTCTTTCTAATTGTCTTACCTCCCTAATAAATCACTCCAAAAGACACTGTTGATATCACAAGGCCACACTTCAAGTGGAAACCACTTGCAGAAGTTGTGATCTCCATTCCTTGTTTGAATCACTGCTATCTAAGAGTATGCCTCATTTCTAAGGCTCGCTAAATCCCACAGAATGACATACCAGGCTCCACAGCTGAACGCAAATTACTGTGTGCTTTGTTTTTCTGCTGAAGTTGACAGCTGGAACTGATTTAAATGCTCAAAGTGATAATGAAACAATTGATGTTTAATATGCGTTAGGAGCGTCTTTCAGAAAAAATGCTTTCCACAGACGAAAAAGCCTTGTGAATCAGAATAGAACTTCTAATGAATCAATCGCAGCCTGTGTTTTTAGAGTTGTTGCTAAAATGCTGTAATACTAATGTGTACACCCACGTAGAGTAATTGAACAATAGTTAATGAGGATAAATTCCAGCTGCTCACTTGCAGGCATCCTTATCTGGACTCTTGTAGCCATTCTCAGATGCTAACAGAGTATTCTGCTTCATGTCTACTTTAGTTTAATTTTGTCTTGTAAGTGTTATGATTAAGTGAAGAGGCGGTTCAGTAACTTTGACTCAGATGGAGAGCACAAAACTGATGTGGTTGTAAGAATCAGTGGTTTGATTTAAACTTACAGATATGTTGCTTAGAGTTTGATGGAGGAAGTGGAATGGGTCCAGCTTCTTGTACCACCTTTAACATTTTTTCTAACACAAGCATATTATTAACTTTTTCTTGGAAAATTTTAAGTCTGATAAAGTGTAAAGACATTTGGATTTATCAGCCTTATTAGTTAGCTAACTTCTACTAATTTCCACTAATATGCACGTTGGTCCGCAAGTAATGCCTCCTATCTATTACCCTAGAAGCTACAGCACATACAAAGAGCATAACGACGCTATATAACTGAGTAAATTCTCAGCTACAAAACACTGTTTTTCAGCATAGTCACCATCCTTAGTTATGCATTTTTACCACTGATAAAGAAGAACCTGCATGCCACACTCATAACAATCTGCAAAAGTGAAAGTGGCCACTGTCACTGTTGCCACTGCTGATACACACCGTCCACCACCTCACTGTGCTCAAACCCACTGTTCATTCTCTGTAAATATTCTGTAAGCATCAATGAATGTCAATGGTGCCTTTATTTATTTATTTATTTATTTATTTATTTATTTGCATAGAGGATTTCAGTGACACACTTTTTCTTCATTCACAGTTCCATGTCAGGCACCATTCTGTCAGGCTGCTCCTCAGTTGCTGTCTGCCATTCAGCAACAGCGTGTAATGGGATATTGGTGGGAAGGTTCATCCTCTGCTGTCATACCACTATCATCTGCCTTTGATGTTGTGGACCATCATAAAATAGGAGGCATTACTTTTGGAGCAACCCTTCCACATGTTTCACATTTGTGACTGAAGTTTTACTGCCCTCACTTTCCATGAAGGCATGCAGGCACCTCTTTCATCTTCCCTTATGCCTTCTTGACCTTAAAACAGAGTGCAGAGAGAATATTAGTAAGGGAGCATTTAAAATCTAATTTGTGGATAATCTCCGCAGGTAAAGGTAATTAAGAGAGTTTTGTGTAATGAGGGACATTACTCAGGCTAAAATCTTGACTACCTAGTATCAAATGCAAGAAGGGATACTTATACTCTGTTTTTTGTTTATTTTTTGATGAAATGTTCAGAAAACATAAAGGGAGTTTGGAAAATATACTTCTAGGGACTTAAGAGCTTTGTTAAAGTCTAAATGTTAATTTAGACTTAAATGCTGTGGCAATTTTACATCTACCTTTTATGATTTCTGACCCCCACTGCACCTGAAATTTTGTAGTGTATTAATAACAAAAATAATACACCCCATTGCATTACTTCAGTAAATTCTAAGCACTTTTAAGTTGTACTCTTGTCCTTCTACTCCTTGAATACTTTTAGGTGCTTTCTGAGAAGTGATTGCCATGTGCAACTTTTAGCACAATAGGGCCGTTTGGGAATTACGTAATTGTGTATGCATATATGTATGTATATATATCAGTACAATGGGGGTAATTTACCTGAGCCATTAAACCTGTAGCAATGTCTGCAGTTTCCTCAAGACTTGCAGTTTTTACTTTGCAAATGATGGGAGCTTCATAGCTCATGACCATTACAGGATTGCATGTCCTGAGATATATCCACATCATTTGGTAATTAATATTGTCAGGGAGAGACAGTAATGTCAAGGCTGTCTTCTTGGCCACCCTTTTCTTTCTAAGTCATCTTTGACTCCCTGGCTGATGCCTTTCCCAGTAACTGGTGATGATACTCAAGTACATCGTGTTTATCCATCTAGTCATGTATCACTGTTCACCACCATTGCACTTAGTATCAGCTGAGAAAAACAATTTGCTCCCTTTTTGCGATTGAGAGACTGTGCAGTGTCATTTGTATTCACCTTGGGCAGATGATGAGCCTCTGTTCATTTCATCAAAAAGCTATTTATGAGGCTGTAAAAAAGATGAGTTTCTCCCAATAGTTGCCAAATTAAACTTTTAAAAGTTTAATGTTGGCACACAAGAATAATTACAGTTATAAACCATTAAACAGTTGGAAGAAATTTATAGTATTGGAAGAGAAAATTTACAGCTGTGGTCAAATCAATACATTTCCTCTAAAAAGCATTTCCACAGAAACATTTTTTTCTGAGAATTAAAAAATGCAGTGCTTTATTAACAACACTGAAATGTACAAATGGTGCCTTTGGGCATTATTTAGATAGGAAGATGACTATCTTTTTAACATATCATTAATTAGCTCTACAGAAGCGTGTTTACATATATATATATACAGAGAGAGAGAGAGAGAGAGATATTCGTTTGGGTTTTTTTTGTTGTTTATAAATCATCAAGTATGATGGTCTGAGCTCCCTTGTTAGATTAGGTTGCACACGTTTGGTAATCCTGGAAGGCAGTCCTGTTGTTTTCAATTTCTTTTCAAGAATTATAATGTTGCAATTATCGCATGCCTGGAAGGCATCTAGCATCCATAAAGCTTCATCAGTCCTTTAGCCAGCCCTCAACCAGTCTCCATTTTTCTTTTCTATCACACCCAGAATTTGTCATTGTACAAAAAATCTCACTTCGATGCTCCACATCTTTCCAGTCTTAGAGAAAAATTTATGGGATCTGACTCTGCTAAGCCCTCATTCTACCTAATAAATCTATACGTTCTAGAAGTGTGCTCAAATGAAATCAGTTCATTTGAGGCCAAGTCCAAAGCATATAAAAGGAACTAAAAAGTTTCCTATTAATTTCTCCAGGCTTTGGCTCCTGCCATTTTTCACTTCAGATATCTAAGTCTTGCATCTAACTCTCTTGGAAACATTTGTATTTTGTCTTTTCAAACAAAAGAGAGTTGAAACATATTTCTTTTCAATATTGTATGCCTAAGCAGAAGCAGAAGCCTTTCACATTCCTTGGTGACATTTTGATTTCACTCCAGTTTTAATTATGCATGGGGAACAATCATGTATTCCTGTTCACAATTGTTTAGTGTAAAAGAGACTGAAAATCCTACCACTGAATCAGGATAACAAAAGCAAGAAATTAATAAATCAGAATAATTTATCCGTACGTATAAATTAGCTCAGAAATGTCCTGGAGCAGACCACAAAGCACTCGTGATTACAGGGCTGTGCATCACAGTGGGATGTGGCCACAACCTTTGGTTACCTTTATAGTGTAAGGATGTGATAATATTCTGCAGTATGTAATCACAGAAGTAAGAACACTTGTTTCCTTATGCAGATTTTGTGCCAAATTTTGTTGCATGTTTAGATGGTAACAGGCAAAACTGCCTATTACAAAAATCTCACATTTACTGTGCCAACGCTATCTGAAGGAGAAAATGAAACAGAAGTTCCTGCCGGCAGCGTTTAAAAGTGTTTAAATGGATTGAAAGGTCTGAATTGGTGAAATCAAGTCATTCTAAAAACCTACTGATAGCTACTGGCCGTAGTCAGGACTTCAGGCTTCTTTGTATGTGATGTTGGCTGTATTTCATGCACACTACCCATACCAAACTGTAGTTAAAACATAAAAGTATTTTATGCAGCTGTGGTCTGTGTGTGGTAGATTTTGATTTCCTCTCTCAGATAAGCAAGAATGCAATAGCAGTGATAGTATCTACTGAGTAAGAATGTTGTATGCCTCTAGATCTCCATGTTGCTGTTGTACCCTTCATAGAGGACTGAGAGAAAGAGAAAAAAAAAGAACAGACTGACACCATAGCTCAGTAGACAGAATAAAAGAGAGACTTTTGAAATACATGGAAGAGGATGATTAGGAAGGAGAGTCTGATGGTTTTAACTTTTGTCATGCTTACTCTTATAAGGTCTGTATGCACAGGATTTGTTCCCTAATGGAAATAGCTGAAGGATGCACAGTGATGGATGGCCTATTATTGCAATTTCTGTGTTGTTAGACCCATGGTAATACTTGCAGCAGTGCTGCAACTGATTCCATGATCTGTGAGCAGTGATCACAACAATTTGCAAATATGTATTGATTAATATGTTGCTAGTGAGAAGATTTGAAGTGAAGGAGTTGGGTAGTTGCCCATTTACAACTTACAAATGCTTGGCTTGCTGAGAACTGTGCCTATGCTATCTATAAAGAGGCCCTGTCAGGCTGATAAAAATATAGTGGATAGAATGATGATCTATTTAAAAATTGCTCTTATATCTCTTCCTCATTCCCACAATGAAAATCAAACCATTCAAGAGTAAAAATGGAGGTTTCAGTTTCTGTGTTCAGCATCCGTGTGAAACTGCTGACTGAGTGATGGATCTGAGATAAAGGTAATAATTATGGTTTTTATCTTTATGTGACAGAATAGCTTACAGGAAATCTTGTGCCTGCTAAAGCTGAGCTCTGTATATTCATTGATTTGATACATGGTCAACATCAATATGTAATAAATCCATTTTATTCCTGTTTACTTACTTACTGTAGATACTGCACACAGGATGGCTATAAATATTATCACATGAGAAGAAAACCTTTTTCCTTACTTATGCATTACATGGATACCTGCTTCTCATAAGAAAACACAAACAGACAGACAAGAAAACCCCGTAATACTAATGTATGGGAAAACTCGATAGTATCAATCAGCTTCTCTAACAAACTCTGTATATGTGTGTCTCGCTCCAATTTATATAGGAAGGAGAGAAGGTTCTTTGATATATGTATGCCCGGCATGAGATTAAGACACAACGGTTCAAATGTTGGTCCGACCAGTTTATTACAAATCCTAGTCATTCAGGGAGATGGGGAAGGGGAGAAGGGTGATAGAAAAGATAGGAAATAGAAGCAAGGAGTCTGTATAGGAATCAAGAGGGAGATAATCACCACCATGGTCCAACGTGGTTCATAGTTCAGTCACTGATCTTTGGTAGTGGTGGGTCGTCAGGTGTTCTGTTGATGATGGTGTTCACGGCAACGACGACAACGATGGCAGTACCAACT
>PPHD01027810.1:0-11066 GCA_002909625.1 Bambusicola thoracicus
CTGAGGTTAAATGGATTCTCTACTCAGAAGTGATGGCTGGAGGGCGATGAGAGAGGTCTATGAAGTCCTGAATGGTGTCAGAAAGGCAAATAACATCCCATTTCTCCTAGCACAGGAAGAAGCTGAGACTTGAAACCATGGAGGAACAGGTCTTATACAAAGTGCCTTTCCATCCCAGGACTGAATCATGTAACTCTCGCTACCACAAGAGGTGTTAGAAATTTAGTGGTGTATCTGTTTAGTGCTTGGCGAGGTGACACCTCCAGCCTGGGGAGGTCTCCACTGCTGCCTGCTGAAATTGGGGCCAGTACAGATGGGAAGGATCCCTCGGTGTTGCCTGCCTTCCTCTCACTCCCTGCCCTTGAGTGGAGCTACTGCTGCCCTGTTCTGGGGGGAATCACTGCTGTGACCCCATGCTGTGCTTCTTGTACTGGTGCTAACCAGTAACTCGTGGTGACACCTCACTGAGAGCCCCTGTGAGAGTAGGATTGTTTTAGATGAATAAAACTGCTATGAAGTGAGATGAAAATGCATGAGGTGGCCATGTAGGTAGGCCAGGGAGGCAGTGGCCTGGTGTGTGGGAGAACTGGGACCAGGCCTTGGCTCTGCCCCAGCTGGACAAAGCATTCAGCATCTCCCTGCCTCAGCACCTCAGTTACAAGTAAGATGGCAGAGGAGATGCGCAAAAGGGAAAGTTGTGCCTCCAGTCACTCCAGGCTGGGAAGTCTCACTGTGTGGACGTGTTGGGCAGCTGTGGCTGCCGTGCTCTCTGTGCTACTTCAGTGTAGCAGTGTAAAGCAGAGTGTAAGTGTGGGAAAGATTTCGGCTGTTTGTCTGGAAAGAGAAATGAATTTCCTTCTGCGCTTCCCAAAGCTAATCCTGGGGCTGGCAGTGGCATGCTGTGGGATTAGGAGGGAGGCAAGGTGCTGCAGTGAGATGGGCAGTCCTGCTTGGTGCTGTCCTCTCCGCCCTCCCTCAGGGAGGCTGCGCTGTGCCAGGGCCTCTCCCCAGGGTTATGTGACACTGAGGAGCGCCTCACACGCTCACATTGGCTGTGGATAAGGTCAGGCCCCATGTTTATCGTGAGAAATCTGTAAACTTACTTCTCTCGAGAAAGGTCCCACTCAGATCAAGCACGCTGATGGTGTTCTCAGGCCTGTGCACAGCATCACCAGGGGACAGACTGATGGCAAAAGCAGACTCCTGAATTCCCCTGCTGCCTTCATGCCCGAGCAGAGTTGTGGAGAGGTTCAGAAACTGTAGCTGGGGGTAACAGGAAAAAGCCAGTGGCTGGATTTCGGTCAGGGGATTTCCAGCCAAGGACAGCCACCTCAGGTTAGGCATTGAAGAGGTGTGGCACGGTGGCACAGATGACAACTTGTTAAAGCTTAAGTCCAGGAAATGGAGACTGCTGAAGGTTTCTGACCCAAATCTGACTGCCTGGAGAAGGTTCTGCCTCAGTGAGAGGATGCGTAGCCGTGGGAGGTTTGCTATTTCTGTGCCATTCACCTCTTCTAAGAGGTTGTTGCTGAGATCCAAAGTCTGCAGGGCCTCCGGGAGGCAGATGGGGAAAGCCGTCAGGCTGCTGTTGGTCAGCTGCAGGGTGATCCATGTCCTGTTCTTCCGATCCTCGCAGGACATGCTGGTGAGATTAACGTTCTCCCAAGGGTCTCCCTGAGCCAGCTGGAAAAAGGTGGTGACATCCCTGGACGCTGCAGGCTCTGCTCTACTCACCGGGCCTGATGCTGTGTTCCTTGCCAGCAGACAAAGGATGAGCAAGAGGGAGAGCATCTTCCTGCTGGATGGCTTGCAGTTAGTTGCAAGATCTGTTTGGTTTTAGTTTCAGGGAAAGGAAAACATAACATCAGCATTACAGGCTAAATTAAAATTCTTCCAGGTGGCTACGAGCTATTTAAAAGTGAAACACAACTGTTTTCCCGTTGCATCCAGACAGCGTAAGGGATAATTAATGTCTCTTCTATAATTAAGCCTAAGCAAAAAGGAGCCCCTTGGGACAGAATTATCATGTGATCTTAGTCCAAGTTTGCCTACAGTTTTTCATGCAGAAAGCAATTGAGCAGTATTGCACATCGGAGCAGCAGCAGCATGGGAGGTGAGATGCTTGTCTGCTCACCAGTGCAGCAATACACGTTGGTACAGCACGACCTGTGGGAGAGGGATATTGCCATGTTATGTGACCTTCCTTTTGTGCCTAGTTGTGTATTGCTCTCTGTGGGGCTGTCCTGCTGCAGTGTCCTTACTGGGAAGAATTGCCTGCTGGGGAGGTACCCGGGTGATGGGGCTGGGGCCAGGTGTGGCCAGGGCTCTGCTGCAGGTGAGATCTGTGCTCCAGTTCCAGAGGCAAAGGGAGGTACTGGTAATGTAGCTCCTGACCCATGTCTTTGTTCAAGTGGCCAGACCCGAGTGTGTGCTCCTGGATCAGGACCCCAAAAGGGATCAGGATCCCAAAAGCCTGGGTACTGAGATGCACTTTACTCAGTGTTATGGTTCCCTCCGTGCTCCCTCCTTGTCCCGCCCCAGCTGGGTTTGTGTGGGTATCACAGCCTCCGGTTCGCTCGTCCCAGTCCTCTGAGATGGCTGATGAGAGGCATTTCTGATGCCATGAGGCTCCTACTGAAGCTGACTGCATCGCTCCTCTGAGAACTTTAAAAGCTCAGCAGGAACCTGAAGACTCCTTTGAAAATGCCAAGCCCCCAGTGAGTTGCCCGGGGCTGTGCAGGTAGTCCTGTGTCAGAGGAGCGAAGTAACCATAGCCCTGAGCTAGTGCTTCTTAATCTACTGTTTTGGGCTCTTTCTTCACCTTAATAGCTACTCGCTGTTCCCTGAGCGGTGCCAGGCATCGCCCAGACCATCGGCTATCGCTCCCATCTCAGGTTTGAGGTAGGGACCAGCCGCTGCGCTTTGGTCACCTGAGTCTTTTCCAGCGTCTGGAGCCGCACGAGAGCGGAGCAGCCTCAGGACCTCCCGGCCCCCGGGGCTGCCGGCTTCCCCGCTCCGTGGCACGTGGCAGCGAGAGGATGGAGCAGCGGGACCGCAGGATCCTGCTCTCGCACTCGCCCGTAGCCCCCGGATCTAAACCGCAGCCGCTCGCACGTACCTGCCCGCGAGTCCCGACGCCTTGTGCCGCCCCCTTCGCGCAGCACGAGCTGCCGGGCTCTGTTTTATACACTCCGGTGACTCAGCCGAGGAGCGTATGAGGTCTGCGTTCTGTTCCCGGCTTCCCCTGCTCGCGGCTCTGCCCACAAGCGCGGGCGATGTTTGTTCCAGGCTCGCTCCCCTGGACAGGGGGTGGCTCCGCAGCGTTCCCCCCTCGCAGGAGGGTGGGAGGGCTGCTGTTTCTCAGCCCCGGGGCAGGCCTGCCGCCTCCATCTTCCACTGAGCGCGGGGGTAAAGGGAACGGAGCGGTGCCTTCAGTCCCACCCATCGCATCTTCTCTGGGCGGGGGGAGCTTGGGAGGGGAGAGGAATTCTGCTGGATTTTTTTGTGGACGGGCTGTAATGATGCGGAGCTCTGCTCCATCTGCTGACAGGGGTGTTGATAACGCTGCGTGCCAGTAAAAGGCTTAAAGCATTTACGTTTCTCTGTAAGACACTTGCACTTGGGAGTAACTCTCAGGACAGATGGCTTCTCTCAGAGCCGAGGAAGGCCCTGGGACGTGCCACAGGAAAGCAACCACCCGGCTGCTGCTCCTGCAAAATCTCTTCAGCTGGGTGAGAGGCCTGCAGCATCACGCGGCACTGTGACTGGCTCCCAGTCCTGTGTGCTGCATCTGCCGTGGCGTGCAGCTGGGGAAGGTTTCCTTCCCGCTCCTTTGCTCTTCCTGTGCTGGTGCAAGTAAGAGCAGTGGTGTAAAGCCAAGGGGCTGCTCTGAGCTAGGGCTGTTGGCTGTGTCACAGTTCAAACCATCAGGTCGAGTGCCAAGATGAAGAGCAGGAACTTGAAAGGAATGCATTAACAGAGGTGGAATGCATTAACAGAGGTGGTTCCAAAGCTACAGCAAGAATGTGGCTGCTTGGTTGCTGCTATAAGACAGTTATTAACATTTCCAGGGAGAACAGTAGTCAGTGCTTTTCATTTGTCAGGATGACAAAAGAGGTCGTGACGTGGAAGGCAGAACAGGCCTGTGGGCTTTGGTGCTAAAGTGCAGATAAAGGTCTTGCCTTCACAAAATCCTTGACTCTGCATGTATGCAGACCTTATCTTCTGACCATGTCATTCATTATCTGTGTGGGGAGAGGACCTTGAAAAACACCAGAACATCCATGGATCAAGATATGGGCTTTGAGTAGGACGCTCTGGAGCCCTTGTGGTTCCTTTGGAGGCTGGGTGCAACGTACACGTTGTTCCATGCAGAATGGCTGCCGGGCAAGACAAATAGTTTCCTAAACGAAGGGCTAATCCCATGGATTAACCTTGGTGGAGCAGCTGTCAGGCCTGTGCTTAGGGGAGCACGCAGGCCAGGTGCTCATAGGCTCATATGGGGAACTTTGGGGATCCATCAGGTTCAGAGGGAAATTGGAGCAGGTTAGAAAGGTTCTGAAGCATTTGCTACAGGAGTGCATAGGAGCAAAGTCTGGCCTCGACCAGACTGGTGGGAACCCTGCCTTCTCTTTGCCTTTGCAGCTTCTTAGCTGTAAAGCTCCTTTTTGAGAAGCTGAGGAGCTTGATTCTGCATGAGAGAAGCTCTTACACAAAGCAGAGCAGTCATGGAAAATGAGCTTTTGTTACATTTCTTTTCCACGTTTATCTCTGGCTTTTGGATGTGCAGTTTTGGGGCAGGCATTACATTTTCCCCACTCTTAGCCAGGCTGCAAACTCTCTGATCATTTGGAATGTTATTGCTATGGTACGTCTGAGCTGCCCGGGTGTGGTGGAGCTTTCCCAAGGCAGACAGCAGCCTTCTCTCAGCAGCTTCTTGGAAATCATTTGATGGCAGCAGGGGTGGATTTCCTTTCTCCCTGCGTGTCACTTTGGCCTGTTCTCAAGTTGCTGTTTCTTCAGGTTATTGATCTCCTTATTCTGCTTTACAGGGAGTTTCGGTGGCAACCTGAGGGAATGTGCTCAGTGAAGGCAGGCATTTTTGTTAGCTGCTTTTTCACGCGGATGATGTATGAGGCACAGAGAGCTAAACCAGACGCCCCCTCCTTGGGGCTGATTCAGTGCTGCACAAAACCCCCCTGCCTGCAGGAATGCTAGGGATGGGCCCTGCATTCCTCAGTGACACGGCGATAAGCAGAGCCACGGGGAGAAAAGGAGAAGGTGAGGATGGTACCAGGCTGTAAAGTTTAAGAGATGAGTGTTTCTTGCTGGCTGTGGTCCAAGTGATGGCTAAGAATGGAAATATCCTGAAAAAATCTGGAGAATGGCTTTTAAAGGTAACGGAAGAAATACTGTGTTGGTCGCTTCACAGAGCAAGCACTAGGAAGGTGTTTTCCTACAGAGACTAGGGGGAGAGTGGATTATTTCGCCCAAGGTTTCAGCAAACTATGGGGCGTGTGTGTTGTCTCATTACAGTAGCGCAGTCTGAAGGCAGCAGTGAAATGCCCTATGGGATCTGTTGTGTGCATGGACAGACAGCAGCCATCTGACATTGGTAGCATTTTACCCCGACCTGACATTGGTTTAATTAAGCACGACATATAGAATGCAGTCACAGTTGTGCCAAAGTATTTGCTTGCTAAAGATTTTTGATGTAATCTAAACAACGTTTCTGTCTGGCACTTTGTGCGTTGCACAGGCAGGAGATGCTTTATTTCCAGGGCAGATACTCTCCCTGTAATGTATCTCTCGTGTAGTCCTGCGACTGTGCAGTTAGTAACTTTGTTCCTATAGACTGCCGCAATGGTGGCACAAACAGCAAAAGCCCAGTTAAATCAGGTTATTGCACGAGTAAGGGTGTGGTATCTGGTGTGCATGAAGGGGAAGGTCTGAGTCTGGCTGTGACACGCTTGGTGCCATGGGTGGGGTGGAAGTCGAGCAGCTGGCCCTGAGCAGGGCTGTGTGCAGGCCCAGGCAGAGCAGGCTGCTCAGCAGAGTGCCCCGTGCCCTGCGGTAGCCCTGGGCTGCCTGCAGGAGCTGCAGCCACCGCCCCGTGCAGTACTGAAGGCAAACGGATAAGAACAGATTCCTCTCTGTGTTCCTTACCTCTCATCCAAGAGCCTTCTAAGTTGGGTGGTACAAGAAGAGATGACGATCTCAAAAACCATGGAGACAGGGCAGGGGCAAGGAAGCATGGCAGATGGTTTACGTGCCAGTCTGAATGAGCTGGCAGAGCTTCTGCTTGCATAGCAGCAGGAAGGCTTTCTGAGAAAGGCAGTGACGCATCAGAGTGAGACGGAGGGAGGGGTGGTAAAGAACAGAAAGATTTGGTAGTTTTGCTGGAACTTCAGCCAAGGCATCCTTGACTGGAAGTACATGTGTTAGCTAAGCTCTGTAGGAGTCACATGCTGTGCTAGTGGGAGCTGTGTTCAAAGTTTCCCCGCGTCTGGATTTTCGTATTCAGATAACTTAAACATCAGGTGGCAACTACAGGTATTCCATGTGATGGTTATGTGACAAGCTCCGCGCTGAGAGTGGCAAGCACAGAGCTGTGCTTCCTGGTAATGAATGTGAGGGAGCCTTCTGTCACCAAATGCAGGGTTCTGGCACAGACATAGCCATGATCCTGACTCAAAGTCAGTAGCTGACGTGGAGGCTGTCTGGCGAAGGGCACCTGTGGCACTGACATCTGTGTTCAGCTCTCCCAGGGCAGGTTTTAAATGCTGCGAGTGTTTGGACTTGGACTGTCTGTTACCGGTGGTTCTTACGCTCTGAGGAGAATACCTGGCTTGTGTCAAGCAAGTGAGAAACAAGTCAGTCCTCAGTTGAAGTACAACTGGACGGTCCCTTGGCCCCTGGGTAGAAAGCGCTGAGGAGAAAAGAGTCACGGTGGGCTGGGAAGTAGGCTGCATCTGCTCACTCTTTTGCAAAATAAAAAGTCACAGTCTGTTTAAACAGAGTGATTCTCCAACAGCCTTCTGGCACGCACAGGAGAAACACACAGGACATGACAGAAGAATGAGGGCTGTCCGGCCCGTGACAATTGGAAGTTATGTAGTGATTTCTGCAACATCTCCTAGTGATATGGCAACACTCGTCCCTTCTACTTCTTTAGATACCTGAAACCAGTTTTGGTTTGTCCATCGGTTTCATGAATCCTCTGAACTTTCTTCTCCTGTGCCTTTCTATACGTTGTAGGGCGGAACCAAAGCTCTTTCAGAACAAGTGGATGTGTGTGGCTCTCTCCAGCAGGCTGCCACAGATGTGGCTCCTTAGGCACAGTGTTTCTGAGTGATCTTTTTCTATTCTTTCCTATAACTTCTTTACGGTGAGGGTGACGGAGCAGTGGAACAGGCTGCCCAGGGAGGTTGTGGAGTCTCTACTGGAGATATTCAAGACCCGCCTGGACGCCTACCTGTGCGACCTGGTATAGGGAACCTGCTTTGGCAGGGGGGTTGGACTCGATGATCTCTAGAGGTCCCTTCCAACCCCTACCATTCTGTGATTCTGCATTACATCCATGGGCAAAGTAGTTTCTACTGGCACTTCAGCTCCTAACTCCTGAGCAAGCTTAGAGTTAGATGTGACTGCAAAGCAGAATAACAGGGACAGAAAACAGAAAGCAGGCCTATGCCCAAAGGCCTTTTTAACAAGTAGATAATTTAAAATAGTACCTAAGGCATTTTTTCAATCTGGAACCTGACAGAGTTTCTCAAAAGATTAACATCCTGAATCCAATTCTGTCAAGATGAACGCTTTGTTCTTGGTATGTGGTGGCTCCACTGGCTTTATGGGAGCTATCTATATGGGTGAAGGTAGACACAGCACCACGGTGTTTTTGAACTGTGTAATCACTACTTTGGTCATGACAGCTCAGCCTCTAGGGCTTGGGAACGCTGACTGAATGTTTTCTGCTCTCAGCACAAGCATTAGACGGGTGATACAGCTTTAAAAAATATTTATTCAGCACTCGTTCTATTAAGGGATGGCCTTTTTACCAGGGGCTGGTTTGACAGTGGGAATTACACAGCTGTAACAGAAGAAATTCACTGCACAATGTCCTCGAGTTACTGTACAATGTATTTATTGTTCAGTAATCAACCATCAGAGATATATATATTTTAATCATCTCTGGTCCTCTTAAGCAGTGGAGAGAAGCAGGCAGAGCTTGGTTCACCTCACTCCTGACCTCCAGTTAGTTTGTGGAACAGTTCTTCATCCAGAGATTCATTGTGGTCTTTGGAGCGGGTTGACAAGAAGATGTAGCCCCCAATATGCTCATGGATGATTTTGCAGTCTGCGCTCAGACACGTGAAAGCAATAGACACGTTCTGATCAAACTCAATTCCAACCTAGAGAAAATACATATGGAAAATGAAGGAATGGAGGTAAACTGCATTATTTTTCTGCTTTAATGTCAGAGAAAGAGCGAGTGTGAGAGCACAGCTGGACCAGATACTGTGACAAAGCAGCACCTGTCTCTGCTAACCAAGAACTGTAAAGATTTCTGGGTCTGCAGTATGTTGAGGCTCTTTGGCTTCTTGTTTGTTAATGCTCTGTTCTGGCAGGGCCCTCTTGTGGTCAAAGGCCTTTTTGGCAGGCAACAAAAAGTTTCAAATGATTTTTTTTCTAGTGGCGTATTAAGTGAGAACACTGAGAAGAGCAGAAGTGGCACTCCTGATTCTTTGCACATTTAACCAGTTTAATACCATTCGTTGTTATGCGCTGACTTTAAATCTTTGGGGGCCAGGTTTTGATTGCCAACTACTGTCAGTTCTAAAATCCAGCGAAGTGGGGTTAGTTGCTAACTGGCTTTTGCCTTTCTGAGAGGCATTATTTGCTCTGGCACGGGGTGTGCAGCAACAGGGGGAAAGCAACAGGCATTGTATTTGATCTCTCCTGGCTCTTGCAGATGGATATGGAAAGTGGTATAAGCAGGAACAATTGCAAGGCTGCTTGTATTTCTATCAGCTCACACCAGTTCCATACCAGTAATCTACGATTTCAAAGGTGGCTTCAAACTTTGAAATCCAAATGCTCCAGTAGGCTGCTGGGCAGCAGCTGGTTGCACAGAGCATCCAAGAGCAGAAGCACCTTGCTATAAATTGCACAACTGAGCATCTTTCTCAAGACCATGTATGGGCATAGGGGAGTCTGCAACCTCAGTCTGGGATTTGAAAAACAAGCCGGGTTCCTATATCCTCAGCCTGTAACAGAGACTGAACTACTGCAATTTAGAGGATGATACGTGCATAAGAGGTATTCTTACAGACAAAGATAATGAGGTGGAATTTACCTTCAAGTCTCTGTATTTCATCTCACTAAAATGAAGGGCAGCTTAAATAATCTTGGTGGGTAGATTTTAAACTTGGAGAACTTACAGTTTCCTGAACTTTCACTGCAGTCTCACTTAAGGAAAAAAAGCTGTGTTATTTAATAACACATCAGAGCACATTTACAGTTTCCTCACTGTGAGGTTTAAAAAGGTTGTCTGAAATGTAATGGCTGAATGCTGGGAGCTGTTCCTGTTTTACCTGGCGTATTTCCCAGTTCACATTCCACTGCTTCATGGTGGAGAACCTCCATGTTGTGATAGGGTCTCCTGTGGCCATATCTATTCTTATCAGCCTGTTGTAGGACACCCCAAGCACATCTTCTTTCTTGCTTCCTTTAAACCTGAAAAGAAAACCACAGCCAACTTTTGAGCACATTTAGTCTGCAATGATTCCTGTCTACAAATGCATTTAATTTGCCCTCCTGCAAAAGTGCAAGAAAAAAGGGTGGGAAAATTCACACCAGCCTGGGCTGGAGGAGAGCTCAGACTTTTCTTTAAGACAGAATTTGTTAGAAAGCAAAGATGTGCCTGGTGAACCAGGTAAAATAACAGGGCAGGTATAGATGTGGCTGAAGTCTTTCCAATTTGTTGTTGTCTGTTTAAAAAATACTGTTCTGCCAAAAGGTGTGAATTTGATTGTATTTGTACTGGAAAAGTGCCAATAATATTTTTCCTTGTTTCAATACTGCTGAAATATATTCTTGCACATACTCGCATTTAAATTATATAAGCGTATCAAAGTACTATTATGTATATCACATGAACTTATCAGAACAACTCCGAGTTAGCAAAATATGCACGTCTCTGAGTGGCAACAACATCACACAATATTGAGACATATCACCTTTCTTCTAACTTGAGGTGAAAATGAAGTACAATAGTATCAGAATTTCTTGCAAACAGAAATTTCTGAGCTGGACAAAGCAAGGGAAAGACTATGCAGATAAAAAAAAACACCATTCACAAAAGCTGGCAAAAGTCTAACCTGGCTGCTTTTGAATTTTCTGTCCTTAGATTAAACTGGTCCTGAGGGTGATAATGTGGAGACCTGGGCCACAAATAGCATCTTAATTAACTCCTCCACTGAGATACTGTCCATCAGCTTGCAGAAATAAACCATGGGATGTTTTGCCCATCCTATAAAATTTAAGGTTTTTGTTGTTGTTACAGAATGAGTGTTGACAGATGGGGCAAAACATCTCTGTGTTAGTTAATTAAATACTGACAGGGAACATTCCTGGACACTGAACTCAAGTGCCTGTTCTGCTCAACTGCTAGAGGGGCCCCTAGCACAGTTCTGGTTGCAAGCAAGCAGCACTTTCCCACGTGGCTCCAGGGATGGCTGAGGAGCTGGAACATCCAGCTTATGTTTACCAGCTCTGTGTTCACTACTAGCTCATGCTGTACTGGTGGTTCACACCCTACTGCTGGGTTTGGGGAAACAGGAGATAGTACGGATGTTTGCTCTCCTATGCCAGCTGGCCTCTGTGCCAGAGTGCGGTTACCGGCTTGCTCGGTTTATACCACAGGTGATTCCTAAGTAGCACTAGGAGAGGTAGTAAGAAATTAAGGAGTGTGCCTCCGAGTATGATTGTGTCAGTACTCTTCATTCTTTTGGTGTTTTGTTAAGAGAAAGGGATGCGGGTCAGATACTTTTGCAGAGCTATGCCAT
>PPHD01027812.1:0-11066 GCA_002909625.1 Bambusicola thoracicus
ACTGAAGGACAAGTAAAAATCCGCATTTCCTCCTCTAAGAGTCAGTCTGAGTTCCTTGCATCTGTTCAGGTTGTGGAGATGCCTGCTAGATGCCCCCTAATGTAGAGGACATGTGAGTTGGAGGGTAATGGCTGAAGTGCTCTTGGACTTCCCTAGTCAATGAATGGTGGGACATCCCTTTTGGGAAACACAGCAAGGTGATTCTGTAACTCCTGAGTCATGCTGGGACTTGGTGTGATCTGAAAACCAGCCCCAGAACTAAAAAGCAGTTGCCAGTTCCTTTTTGCAGTTTTCTTCCAGTGAGCTTTCTGTTTCTGTGCTATCACTGGGTGATAGTAAGCTGGTGAATAATTAATTCACTTTGTTGCTCGCATTAATAATTGGTGGCTGCATTCCTGTTCTGAAGTATATGTGACTTAACAGTGAAAGAAATTCTATTTATACATGAACTGAAAAAACATGAGTTAATATATCTTACACAAGCAACAACTGATTTTTGAATTGCATTTAGTAAATTAAGAGTGTATATGATGTTGGTAGAATATTAACACAGCTTCGAGAAAAAAATACACAGAAAGAAGGTGATGAAGAATAATCTGGCTTTCTTAAAACAGAGAGAGAATGATAATAATAATGAGAATTGGATCTGCAATGGGATTTGTGAGTGAGGTTGGGTAGGAGTTAGATACTGCCTTCAACAACCCATGCAGCTGGATTGTTTACCAACATATCTTTGTAAGAAATCTTTAAAATAAGGAATCTATCTACCAGAAAGTCTTTTCATGTTTCTTTCTATGAAATTGTCATGAAGCTTTGACTCTGGATGAGGGAATTATAATGAAATAAAGGAAACATTGTTTAGTTGTCAAAATGAATTTGAAGTGTGACATGTGTGGGAAGAAAGAAACCACAGAAAATTGGATATTGGCTCCTTGAAATTTACGTATGTAATGTGATGACTTGGGATGTCTAAAAGAATCTCACTCTTCATGGTTGGTAGAATCAGCTATTCTACTGACCTTTCTGGTTTTGTGTTTTAAAGAATATTACTGTTAAGGAAACAAATACCACAGGAAAGCTGAATAAGTATTTATTTGTAATCAACTTAAAATTCAGTGTTTCTGCTTTTCTCCAGCTTTATTATCACGCTTGCTGAAAGCTCCCTGTAAGTGAAGTGGTAGTTTTTAAATGAATGTAGTAGAATATCCATGAAACAAAACACTTCTTGCATCAGAAACAGAGTTTTGTGTTCACTAAGATGATTAAGATTCAATTTTATACAAATATGAACTATTCATTTGCCATGCATTGGAATCAAAAATCAACTACTGTGGTGTAAGAATGACTAATGCTATTGCTTCTAGGCACTACTCAATAGCCTTCAGAAGGTTAAAGTACGCAGTGGTCAGGTATGAAGGCATACAAAAAAATATATTCTCCTTCTCTCTCGCTTTTCCCACGTAGCTAGATCTATGTACAATATGTATGAGGAGAGTCAAATGATGAATGAGCATGTTTTAAAATACAGATACAAATCTAAGGCATTGTGCTGATCTTCTAATAGCCAAGCATTTGCATAATCACGATCATACCGACTTCAAAAGAAACGTATAAAATCCCAAAGTCAGCTTTGACAGCTATAGCAAAGGGAGCTATCTTAGTCATTTGTTTTGGACGTGCCTTTATTACTAGAGTATGCAGTAATGATAGCACAAATGAGCTTCTGTAAGAAAACTTGTTCTCCAAATAATATTGTACAATTCGGTATAGACCATCAGTCATTTTCTAAGTTTCTTTCCAATTCTCTAAAGCTTCTATAAAGTGGCCTGGAAAAAAATGCATTATTTTTATGTTGATACAGCTAGGAATGTAAAGTGAGGTGGATTAGGGTCTGTCTGTGTTATCACTGCACCCTGACAGAGGATACTGTAAAGCAGGAGTCATTATCTGATGCTTGCTCTTTTGGCATTTAATGCTAAAAAATAATGTTTGTAATCTAGGGATGGCAGTGCTTTCCTTCACAGACACCAGTCTGAGTAAAACCTTGCTTTGCACAGGAGAAAGTACCAACTGATTCATATCTGGGGGCAGGGGTCTGAATAGTTAATGGTGGGCAGCGTGCCACTGGTTGGAAACTGCTGGGAGCTGCCAGTGACCGACATGGTCATTGTCTGACGGATGGTCAGTGGGAACAGAGTTCACGCTTCATGCAGCACTCGGTTGGCAAATGCCCTGAATTTCAGAACCTGCTACGGTGGTTGTCACCAACTGCAATGCCCCTTTCTGTAATTGCACATTAAAGTTCAAAAGCGAACTAATTATAGAGGCTTTCCTTCATCTGGCTCTGTGCCTGAGCTGGGAAACTGAGGCTGTCAGGCCCTCTCCAAGTGGGTGCTTATGTAAAACGAATATTGAAACTGTGGTTCACACAGGCAGATCAGCAAATCGGAGCTCAGTGAGACGAGAATTGTACTAAAACCGTAATGTTTAATGAATGCTTGGTATTTGGAGACTGGAAACGAACCCAGGACAGTGCACGTTACCAGAGAAGGAAGCCCATGCCCAGCTCGGGGAACCTGCAGCTGCAGTGAGTGTGGGGCCCTGCCGCTCCAGTGTGCCACATTACAATAAAATACAGAGAATACTGAGTAAATAATATTCTGGGCTTTGTGAATTTAATTGTAAACAGCCCTTTGCTTGTATCAGCTCGTATCAGTGAGATGCCTACTGTAAGGATGCCTTTTTTAACATGTAAAGAGCTTGTGATGCTCCTGTTGGCATCGTTATACAGCATTAGGAGGAGTCACATATTTATTTCCTTCTGGCATCCGTAGGTTCTAGCAGTCCTCTCGTTTTTAGTTTTCTTTGTTTTGCTTTGTTTCGTCTCTGGTAAAACATCAATCATTTGATATGCTGCTATTGTCTAACGCTGCTGTGTCCTGCTGAAAGGCGTCTGAAGCAGGACCTGTGCTGGAACAGTATTTCTCTGATGCAGTCAGTCTGCCTATAAAGCCTAAGTAAATCTTATCTATTAAATTAATGAGAATGTGAGGAGCAAGAAATATTTTTGATCAGCGGTAACCAAACTCTGAGACCGGGGAGGAAAAAAGATGTGCAAAAAGCTTCGACATACAGACGGGCATTGTTTGCAAAACGCCTGCTGCTTCCTTTATGTCTAACTGATCCGTGCCAGAAGCCCTCTTGAATTTCTACAAGAATAGAGCTTCAGATCATCTGCATTCAGTGCCAGAGTCATGGCCCTGGAACCGATAATTGCCTCTGACAGGATTTAATTACCTTCTCCCGGACCTCTCTCGTCTGACGGGAGACCACCCCCTGCCTCCGCGCCGCTCGCACGGCGCTAACGCGCCGCGCCGCAGCCAATGGGCGCCCGGCCCCGCGCGGTGACCTTGCCGAGCCGCAGCCCATTGGCGGCTCCGGCCCCCCTGCGCCAGGCGGGGCGCGGTGCCGCCCGGTCCTCCGGCCCGCTTCGGTTCGGTTGGGCGCCCTGCGGGGGGCGGTGCTGCTCGGCCCGGGGCCCGTGGCCGCTGCCACGAGCGTCCTCCGGGATCTGCGGTGCTTCGCAGGTCAGGGAGACCTCGGCGACCTACGTGCCCGACCCTCTACCTTGGCTGGCTCCGCTGGCTGAGCTGGCGGCAGAGCGGGCTCCGTAGCCGGGGAGATGCTGGAAGGCAAAGGCGGAGGCATGACTTTATTTTGATTCTAAACTTCTCCGAGGGGCGTACAGTGAAGCGTGCGGGCCGCTGGTACAGCCCGAGGCACCTCGTGGCCTCTGAGCTGCGGCTCAGGAGCTCCTCCATCTTCTGAAGCAGAGAACCTAGGGGTCAAATGCACGCTGAACTGAAGTGCAGGTCCCTCCGGAAACGGAGGGAAAAACACTCAGTTAACCTCTTTAAAGTAGAAGTAGAATGGACAAAACCACTCCATTTTTTATTGTCTCGAACAGCTGCATAACAAAGCTCATGTGCTGGGGTGCGAGCGGGCTCAGGGGTGAGGAGCTTTTGGTTTTGCCGGTGCCAGCCAAGACACGCCGCCTGGAGGGGGTGGGGTGGCTTCAGGAGCAACCTGCTGCTGTGTCAAATTGCCGTCCAGCCTTTTTCACCTACCTTAAACGTTAAAGGTTCTGTTCTAATGGGCAAAAAGGATTGAATGTCGGTTGAGGAGGTAACTTGGAAATTATTCTCAGTGATTTCTGTTCAAGTAAAACTAGGCCCCTCGTTTATGTATTAAAAAACAGAAGTAAAGTAAGACGGGTGGTAACCTGTGAAAGAGGCAATTGAGGAGTCAGACTGACAGGTGTCATATTTTGACTTTTTTTTTTCTGAAGGATTTAGTAGAAAACAAGTGAAACACCACCTTTTAAAAAGACAAATATAATTCTTTATAAATTTTCTTAGAAACTTGTATTGCATGTCTAATACAGCATTGCTTTTATAATTACCACTGCCTAAGTATGAGATAAATCACTGCTACAGTTCCCTTTAGTATTTGAACTATGGATCCTCAGGCTTTAGGTTTGTCTTTCCAGGCTTTGGTGGTGGTGGTATACTAAAGATGAACTTCATCTATTCCACGTGATGCAGGTTGTTTAACAGGAAAATGTTTTTATTAGAAAAGCTGGGTTAAGGGCCCATCTGGAACCAATTGAATTCTCTAATGGCCCAACCCTCTATTTCTAGACAGGAAGAGAAGAGAAGGCAGGGAGGAAATTCAGGCTAACAGTGTAGATCTGCAGTGTGAATTTAGGAACGTTCTCTGCCGCACCCTACAGCTTCTTGCCCCTGCACTCTTGCTGTGATTTGCCACATCCTACAGACCCTTCTCTGTCTTTCTGTAAATTAGTCCATTTGAATACCCGCTCTTAAAAGTCATTGTCAAGGAAGTGTTAGGGGAGCACTCAATAAAACAAATGTGGGAAAAACAAATTGTGCTACGGGAGGGAAAAAGAGCATGGGTCTATGACAGAAGCTGTTCTCACTGGAGCCAGTTGTCACTAAAAGCCCATATGCCGTGGAACTAGGACTTAGTAGTAGACTTTGCTCAACAACCCTCCTTAGGTTATTGAACTATCCCTATATGCCTCCCAGGGCTGTGTGCGAGGGCTCTGTCAATGACTGAAGTACTATAAAAATGCAAGGCTACATATTGCAGCCTGATTCAAAGTCCAGTGAAGATCCCAGATGTCTTTTCTTTGTTGCAAATGGCTTTGGACAGAACCTGTGCATAGTATTTCCACATCAGATGGTAGGAATTCCGCCCATCATGTGGTACAAATCAGGCTGAGCTCATTAAAAAGTAAAAAGAAAAAAGGAGAGTCGGAATAACTCTCTGCAGTTGCAGATACATCTTTAAAGGACTTTTTCATGTTAGAAATACATTGAGGCAGCTCCCATTCGATATGCTGTATTTAGAACCCACAAACTTAGCAAGCTCACCATTTTGTAAACCTGCCTCATATTCAGACACAGCCTTAAGCAATTTCTTTCTCAAATGCAATCTGCCCATAAGAAAGCAAGTAATGTCTACTTGTCCAGGACAAAAAGTGTTACACTGTATATGCTAATATATATTGTGTAACTGGACTTTTCTGATTGTGTTGCTTGGTTAGTTTCAAAGCTCAGTGTAAGGGTCAATAGTGATGTATCGCTGAATTTGCTAATGTGTTTTTAGCAGTGTAAAATAAGGTCTCTGCCCCAACCACCTTAAATATTATCATAGAATCACTAAGGTTGGAAAAGACCCACAGGATCATATATTGTTAGTATGCTGTGTAGAAAAATATCTCCATGAAGAAAGTACATTCCCTTTTAGAAGGTGACAATTGAAGGCATATTTTCGCAACTCATGTTGTACTATTAACTCATATCAGGCTAGCAAAATGTAGGAAAAATGTACATTGTTAATCAAAACAAACAGCTGTGAACACTGAAGCTGTGGATTTTGTGTAGCTTCTGTTCCACAGCACCATATCCATGGCAGAAACGCTAGAGTATGGCTGGAGGAAATTAACGTAAGAAGTGTTGATTATAAAATAGTGGTGCATGTCTTTGTGTCTGTGTTTGGGGAGATGATAACTGCACAGCTTACTGGTAACCCCATCTGCTTAAGTGCACCACACAGTTGTTCGAAAAACCTTATAAAAAAAGATAAAATCCTGAGTGCAGAGAGCCTAAAAATACGTTTATATTGAGAAAATGTCTTCAATTGGTTATTCAGCTGGCAAAATGGAAATTTCAAGTTGCACAGACAGCTAATTGTGGCCTGCCTATGGAATGACAGGTCTATAATTTTTAGTTTTGTGCACATTCAAAGCCAGTCACCTTGACACTTAACAGTCCATTATCTGCCGGCCACCGACCATATGATGATATTCAAAGAGTGACAGGTCTTTTCCATTAAAGAATGATAAAATGCACTATGCTTTATTTGGATAAAGCTGTCTTCAGAGACAGAACAAGCCAGGTGCTTATCTGATCCTTGCGTGCAACAATGACATTGGGACACCTTTTACTCTACAGGGCTAACCCTTTTTTGTTGTCATTGTTCATTGGGATTGAAATGAGGGAAATTGGTATCCCTAGCATTGTTTTCTAGAAGAGCAGGTAAGCTGGTATTCATATCTCTGGTTTATTTCTGCATTAAGTAAAATAGATTGCAGGAAAAATTGGAACTCAGATCATGCAATTGTGAGATTCATAACCTAGGAAGAAATGATTTGTTGCTGTTGTTTTTTTGTTGTTGTTGATTTTGGTGTTGTTTTTTCATAAAATAGACTGTTGTGTTTCCAGCATGAATACAAAGCAAGTTCTGGAAACAGGTCCCACAGTATTTGTGATCAAAGAATAAAAATCAGAATCCCACCACAAAAGGAGGCTGAGAACTAGCATTTGAATCAGACTCAACCAAGGGGCTGGATGCAGGGATTCTGTGAGTTCTGCTCTACCTTCCTGGGGTGTGGTGAATCTGGCCAGGGCTCTCACAAGGCAGCAGCAAGAATGCATGACAGTGGATGTCTCTCTTTGTGGGAAGAGCCTGGCTCAAAGACGAGGTGGCTCTTACCGCTGAAGAGCTGGTGGTTTAGGTTAGTGTATTCTCTGGCTGAGTGTATCTTCAAGATAGGAGATTATCCACAGAGGAACATGAAGAAGCAGTGTTGTGCATCGGAAGATTGAGCCGTGATGGACAGTATGTCTCCTTGTCAGGCCATGCTGTGAAGGGAAGGGCAGGCCTGCCAGCACTGCAGGCATTGTGAGTACAGGAGCCCAACTAGGGATGGGCCCAGCCAGAGCCATAAACTTTGCTTTGGCGTCAGTGCTCATTCCTGTGCTGACCGGTTCTCAGGGAATTGTATTTACTTATTTTTCTAAATATGAGGTTTTAGTAATGACTTCTGAATGTGCATTTAGAAAAAACTATTTTTAAAATGTTTTTGAAGTTTTATCAGGAGTCAGTGTTGTTTTTCCCAGCAATATTGGTGCAGACTCGGTGATTTGTTGTGTGCAGGAGGAAGTGGGTACCAGCAGCCATTCAGAGCAGTGAAAAAGTTTATCATGCTTCATTTTAGGATGATCCTAAAATGATAAGAATCCCATGAATTGCAAATTTGCAAATTAATTTCTTGAGTTATTAGGATTAGTGATAGTAACCTTTGCCTCTGCAAAACATGATTTGCAAATTTTTTAGATGATGCTCTGCTGCCATTTCTGTATTAAGTGTTACTCCTCTGGTCCTCATTCATTTGGTAATGAGTGAATTTAAATCTACACTTCTTGTGATTTTTTTTTTCCATAAGAAATGCTGTACATTTGCAAATATACAGTCTCCTATGTATGTATATATATGTACATACTGCATGTGTACAGTATATAACACGTATTTATCGCTCTGGAGAAAAGGCTAATGAGGAGAGCATACCCTGAAGTGAACAGTCATGAGATTTCATTTGTTCCCCGCATGCTGCAGTAATACTAATAACACTACACCTTTTACTCTACAGAATGGCTTGTACTTGGGGAATTGTTTCATCCAATTTTCTTGCAAATAATGAACAAGTTCCCTCAGGTTTATTGGCACTATCTTGTGCACACTTTTTTGGTGTAAATTATTTATTCTACTAATTTAACAGCAAACAGTCCTGGATAGTGAGCTTAGCAAGGCAATTTCATACATATTGGTTGTGGGTTAATTATTTAGGGATTGAGATATCTCTGGTAATGCCAAATAAGTACAGACCTAATCAGAGAAAGCAATTGAATGTGTCTAGGTTTTCCAAATCTCAGATCGTGCAACCATTATATGATGGTCATTAAGTTTGGCATGTTATTGCAAAAGAACACGAATGTGTTTTTGAGGTAGTCTATAAGTTAACCCTTAAAGTTCCCATCATTTCCCAGGCAATCAATTCTGATCACTTGCAGCCAGCTATGCAGAATGTGCAAACCCACATATGCTGTTATGCTGGAAATGGAGACGATTAAGGATGTTATTGGATATACATCTCGAGGGATAGCTTAATGATTTGGGGGCTGTTGAAATATGGATGCAGAAAAATGAACAGATAAATCAAATTTGGGAACTCAAATAAAAATCCTCCGTTTTTTTGATGTGTTTGTGCAGCCATGGAGAGGAGATGGTTTAACTGCTACAATTTTCCTAACTTCATAAAAATAAAAAATAAAGAGATTTAATAGTCTGAAAAACATCACTGTCCAGTGTCACTTTAACGAAGGTGTGTTTTTCTAAATTCAATGAGGAAAACATTATTCTTAATCAATCTGAGGACTTTTTTTAGCTGACATAAAAAGAGTTGGGCAGCTCATTTGAGAGAATTGTAACCTCTGAGCAAAACATGGAAAGACAATGAATGAAAAGCAGTGTGAGGTGAAGCCTTAAGGAACACTTGATGTTTAGAAAATGTTGATGTTGAGGCATTTCCATTTTGTCATCTTTATTTCTATAATATAATCAGTGCTCTCTGGTATATTGTGCTTGACTTCTTAAATGTATTCAAACCAGGCCTCTGGAAGGGTTGAAAACTCTGATGCCCATGATTTTTCCTTACACCTTTTCCATAGCATTGGGGTGGAGTGAAGGGCTGGTCTGGTTTTGAAGGTCGCTAAGGGAGTAATCTGCTCTGCAGAGCATTTATTTTCAAAGGGTTTGGAAACGATCTTTCTCTTGAGTGTGGATTCATTTTAATGTTAAATATAAAGCAAGCTCCTAAACTTGACTGCTCGTTAGAGCAGGTAGTGGGGAAGATTTTGTTCATCATTTCTTTCCTATGGCAGTTAATTCTACAGCTTTAGGTCCACCTTCATGGAAGTGCTTGCTGTCTTCTGGATGAGCCCTACCTTGCTGATTAAGGATCTGCTTTGTTGAAGGAGGAAAGTCGTTTACTGCAAAGCTTTAGGATTCATGGGCTTTCTAATGTAGAGGGTAGAGGACATGGTAGTGAGGTCATGATCATTTGCATTGTAGAAGGGATTTACTGAAGCATTCTGCACTAGTTGGATTTTCTTTAGCACGAAAGCCTTCATGCCAGATGTAGCGCGCTGGTAAGAGAGACAAATAACCAAAGCCAGATCATTAACAAACACAGAAGGATGGAGTCACTTAGCAGAAGATTGAAGGAAACCTCATTTGTTGCCACATAAGGGCATTCCACTAGTAAAGATTTCAAGAGTGCAGCTAAATATGTTTCCTATTTCCTATTTGCTTGATCTGAGATGCATCGTAACAGTATTTTTCCCTGTTTCACTAAGTTAAAATAAATACTGCCCTCCGATGAGGATGAAGAGTACAGATGTATCACCTGTCTTCTGGTTAGGAAGACACGCTGATCTGATGGGTTCTCCAGTTGCAATGGGATTTTTGCATTTGTAAGGAGAGAGCTAATAAAACTCATGATGAGTGGAAGGAGGTAAGAGATCCTTCTTTGGACTGTATTTTAATGGTAGTGTTACTTCAGGGAAGCAAGGTAGGGACCAGGAGCTAAAATCTAATGCTAGTCTTTGCCTACCTTCTGAAAAGAAGTCCAGAAGATGGAGGTTAAAATCTGCCCTAGGTTCTAATGAAGTTATGGGCTGGAATAAACAGTTTAGGGATCATTCAGCAACTTATGTTTTATTGAAATATGGAAACTAAAAATTAAAAACATGAAAGGAAGGCTGTAATAGTTATAAGAGCGTACGAGGAATCTTGGCAAAAGTTTAAATAAAACTTACACAGCTGTGTTATGAAAAATATTTAATTCCATTTTAAATGCCATCAGTCATTGTTTCAAAAGGCAAAAAACCACCAAAGTTTGGTGGATAGGTCTTTAAGAGCATCCCAGTTTGAGGAAAAAAATGAAGCATTTATTTCAGCAACCTAGATGGGAACACTCTAGCTAGTCCTGTGTTTATCCTGCACTGAAATATATCCCTGTGTCACATACCTTAGAGTTCCATGAAGGGGCACCTGAAAGAGCTGTACATGAGCAAACCATGTACTGGAAACAATCTCGCTTCTAATAGTAAGGAACTCAACAAACCCTAATTTATCCTGTTTTAAGAAAACACAGGTTTATGAATTCTCCTTTTTTCTTTTCTGCCTGTACATGTTAAATCATCAGTGTAGGATGCAGTGAAGTAAATAGATGATAAAAGCGTTTTTGTTGGATGTGATGCCATGTCTGGAGGAATATTTGGTAACAAAACGCTGTATCCCACTCTGTCAGCTTCCTTGTTTCTGCTTTGCTGACCTGAGCTGAGATGCTTGCTGTAATGCGACATGAGATCCAGCACTGTATTGCTAGCAGCACACTTCTTCATCTGCTCACAGATGGAGTTCCTCCTTCTCTTCATGGCACTGAGTTTTTGCATAGAGGATGCCATAGACTGGCACAATGGGAAGGGGTTTTAATCTTTTTCCTAGCAAAATTCATTGAAAATCTTCAGAAACTTAGCATGGCTTGCCTGCTAGGCTTTATGCAGTAGCTGCTTTTCATTTCTGCGGAGCTGCAGTTCTTAAATGCGGTGCAAACCTGACTGTGCCAAAGGTGTGAC
>PPHD01027813.1:0-11065 GCA_002909625.1 Bambusicola thoracicus
GGAGTCAGCCCTTAAATGGGGTTTAGGAGGGGTGGAGCCTGGCTCGTCCCCTTCTGGTCACTCAGGTGAAATTGCATTCACCTGTGCCCCTGCAGCTGACTCAGTGCTCATCTCAGGTGGTCAGTCAGAGGTTCAGGCTGTGATTCAAAAGTTCCCATACAATTGAATTATTTCTAATTTATTGACAAGGACTATCCTTCTGCTTCATGTAAGGAAGTGAACTGAGCTCCAGTGGAATTTCACTGAACGAGCCTAACATGTCTGGAGGGATGTGCACTGGGTACTCACCCCTCTCCTGGTTGCATGGGCCTAACACTTCATGGGAGAGCAGTCCAGAATACAGAAGAAATCAATTACCATGCCTGGAAAAATTATGTCTTAAAGAGGAACAGAATAAACTTAGAAGAGGAAACTGGGAAGCAACTGACATTGCTTACCTAATATAAGGAAATTTCCCTAAATTAGTGCCATTCCAACCTCCCTAAGCCTTACAGGTCTACAGTCTTAGCTCTTAGAGCATGCCATTTTGTGCAAGCTTGTGTCACAATAATGAGCAGAATGCTATCAATCCACAGCATGGCAACCATTAGGCTGGTTCACTCAAGCTCTGGACTTCTGTCTCCTACAGTTTTGTTTCAGAAGACTGAAGCAGTAGGATGGGAGTCAGACTCTTCTTTGCATTCTAAGCAAGCCGCATCTACATTTGGTTCAGGACTTCTTCTAATTTAATTATGTTTGCACTTGGATGTAAGTTAAGTCACAGCTTAACCGTTAACTGTGTTCTGCTATGGCATCCACCACTCTGTATTTGACTTCACTAAATGCCTGATGTTTTGCAGTGAGTTTTTGATAAGTGTGTGTTTGCAGATTTTCAAGACAGACTAATAACACCAAAGGAGGATCCAGGAATGCTTTAAGTAAATATTATGTGTATATTTTCTCAACCATGCCTGCCGACCAGCACCTTCAGAGCTGCATAATCTCACCTAAAATACGTTTGCATTCTGTTTGCACTAACCAGCGTGGTCCACACTACTAAGCAAACTGTTATTTGATTAAAATATTATGCAGAGCATAATTCCAAGACACACAGTCTCTGAAGAAGCAGCAGTTTCTATTTCTGTCCTGCAAAATTCTGCTTGCCATCATTAGATATTTCTCCATCAATCATAACAGAGACTGAGTAGATAAAGACTGGTACCTGACCCAGGAACATTCTGGGATATTTTAAGAAACTATTTTTTTGTCTCCGTCTGCTTTCGCCCTTTTCTATTGTTATTCCCCATTTTGTCCTAAAGTTTACAAAAGGATGGATGCCTGGAATCCAGGTCTAGCTGTAAGTGATTTGAATGTGCAAGAACTTCAGAGCAGGCATCTTCTCTGACTGTGTAACGAGATGACAGAACATCAATACAGGGAAGATGCTCGAGCTTGGTGGTGAGCAGATGTTAGGCATCTTAACTTTTTCTAGTAATGTATTATATTGTCATCTTTTCGGCTGCCACCAGCAGATGGTTTAACAGTTTGGAGTGATGGTCAAATTGAAAAGAATTTAGTAGTGCCATTGACATCACATTACATGGACGAGAACTGATTAGGGCATTATCTTCTCATCTAAAATACGAGTATTGAATTCTAGGCTCAGCCATAGACTTCCTGTGGACACATCTCATTTGGGGTATAATAACACTACAATCTAAACTAAGTCAGCTGCCTATATAGAACATACATGAAACAAATTTAAGCTAAGCTAGTTGCCCATAACAGCTGTGAAAGCACAGGCTCTGAAACTCATCTGCTGTAGACAAATCTCTAATCTCTTTGGCTCAGATTTATTAAATCTGTGTGTCCAGGATTTCCTATTTAGCCCTGTGAAAGAAATAATCAATTTAGGTGGCAATTCAGACTTCAGGTAGACTAAAATGGAGGCAGCAATGTCTCTCCATTGACTACAGAGGCATCCCAGGGCAACTGTAGATAAATACCATCTATCTGCAAAGGAGGATAACAGCTTTTTCACAGCAATATCATGAAGACAAATGGAATACATATGGCTTAGAAGAATGGCAGCAATTACCTACCTCAGTTAGATCAACTTTCTTGTTTTCTGTTCAACCTGTCTACTACTGGTAAGGCAATATAAAATGGCTCTGTAAAGTGTTCCTTTTCTATTTCAGCAGTTCAAGGTGTCGATAAGATCCTAAGACCAAAAAGGACATTCTGTGTCATCAAGCTTGGTCCCTGGCCAAAAATGGGTAAACCCAAATAATGATCTCATTCATCAAGTTCAAGCCCTGTTGCCCAGTAAATACTGTACTGCCACTGCCAGAAATAGCCCCAGGCTTTGTGCTGAGCCTGCACAGCCTCGGGATCAGGCTTGCCTACACTTGTGCAGCCCAACCTGGAGCTTTGCTTTAGCTGTAGCAGCAATTTTCCTAATGACCAGGTGGCTGGTGCCTAATTTATTTTACTTTTGCTTATCTTCGCATAATCATGTGGTTTCAGTGCAATTTTGATACAGACAGTAGTAACAAGTAGTTAGGCTGTGTAGGATGAAATATTTAGAAGCCATGTAATGACACAGCGCAGAGGAGCACGGATATAGTATAGCTGCCTCAGAAAGGTGACATGCGATGCAGCATAGAAGAGCTGAGGCATGGAATGGGATCAGATGGAGTATAGAGTGACAGCGATAAAAATTCACCCCCAGATAGCTGAACAAATGCAAGCCTGTGGTTTTAGGGATAAGAAAGAAAACGTATGTAGGGTGTTGCATCCACACTGTATTCAGGAGTAAGGCAGTGTTTAAATCCAACAAAGAAAACAAGCTGTAAAAGCATGTTAGAAAAAAAAAAACAAACCAGCCTGAGTAGAGCCCAGAGTGAGGAAGAAGAGAGCATCAAGATCACCATTGTGCTCATTATAACACAGAGGAAGAAGCCCTGACATCAACCTACCATTCCCAGTGTGGGCCTCGGTGCCTGAGACCTCACTGTGACGGCTCCCCAGCTCCAAAATTAAAGCTACTGCCCACGGAGTGCAGGTGAGCAAAACATGACAAAAAGAAGTGGAAACTTAGACACGTGTATATTGTTTTTAAACCTATTATTATTGCTACACCTGTAACATTATTCTTTCTCTTCTTTTCAGAAGTAAATCTGGACTGGTAATAATCCTTTGATTAAAACATTAACATTTTAACTACATTAACAGTAGGTTTTTGTTTTTAAACAGATAGCCTATTTCTTCTGGCCTGTAAGAAGACTGAGTGTACCAAAGCTCAAGAATAAAGTGATCTACACCTCTTGCATTCAGTCCTCACAAAAGATAACCATTCCAAAAACTGATCTCCTTCATAAAGGTATACTGATTTTCAGCAATAATATGGCCGTTTTATACCCAGCACTGCCTTGCACTCCTCTGTACGCCTTCCTATGTGTCTGCACGGAGCTCACACTCCTGTTGGGCACGGTAGGGCCCAATCAAGACAAAATCTTTTTAGCCTCATCGTGTGGGAAAGACACTGCCCCTTTCACCTCTTCTCATTGCAGAAACCCCAGCACAGAAATACAAATTATTCAATAAGTTTACAATTACCTTTTCCCTCAGTTAAGATGAGAAGTGCAGATATGACAATTTTATGCTAATTGCAAGCATTTGGGTTTGCTAGAGTAGTTTTTGAGTAGTAACAAAGCGAGATGTAATAATATAACAATTATGATAATATGTTAATAGTTTTAATTGAAGTAATTTCTGTAGACAATAAGAATTATACCCTAATGTGTTAATTAATCTGATTAGGAAATGTTGTGAAAATGAGTATGTAAAATGATATCAGAGGATAGCAGGAAAGGCATGTTTTACAGGGAGAGTGTTCCTCAGGGTGAGATTTATAGATGTTAGCTCGCAAGGCTTCGGCAAGGTAAACAGCTGTTTTGGTTTTAGTTATAATGAACATTAACTCTACTTCCCCATTTCTGCTTAATTAAACCGCTGACTCTGCAGCCAATCAAGAGAAAACAGAAAATGGGCACTAATTGGGTCCTGTGCACTTTCAGTCTCATCGTACATCAAGTGGTCTGGCTACACCACCAAAACTGCCTCAAAAATATGAGCTTTCCTGCCACTTTCCTCTCCCAGCTTACCCAATGGTTCCTTCGCTAGTCAAAGCCAAACTACGTATATTCAGCACAAAAAGACTGGGCCAGGCAGGATGTACAAAGTGAAAATTTAAATTAAATCAATTTTTACCCTTGTTCAGATAAACGCCTCCTTATTTTTTGTTAAACAGGTCAAAGCAAAAAACACTGAAAAAAAAAGAAATAAACTTACAAAAGACTCTCACCGACACTCCTGAAGGAGGAACCAACAGCAAGTTCCTGTGCTTTTTGATAAGTTTTACTTTTTGCAAAAGAGAATCAGAATGGCACTGACACGAAGCTAAAAACCAAATGAAAGCACGCCGATGAGTAGGAAAGAATGGCACACAATGTGCACAGTGGTAAGAAAAACCACTGGAGATAATGGAGAAAACCTTAAATCTATGCTGTAAGAGCTCTGTAAGAGCACACTGTCTCCTGCACAAAATGTCCCCTCTTCCTCCTTGTGACATGCGCTGTCAACTCCGGAGTGCCTTCATCTGAGAGGAACTGGGGACTTGTGTGACAGAGAGCAGGCTTCTCCTAGCACACTTACAGAACAAAAAAAAAAGAGGAACTTATGCCCTAAAGGACAGAAGATAATTTTGCGTTATTCTGTAAATGAATCTTTAAGACAATACGATGACTAGGATAAAAAAAGGATTGAAATACCTCACAGTCCTGTGGGTCTGGAAGAGACAGTCGTGCTCTCTCTTCAACCGTTTTACTTTGTGAGCATGCGCCTGAAGGTTTCTGTCAGACCTACAACCTTTATCTGAGCTTCCTTTGTGGTTATTAGCAATACCAAAAGCATCGCTTCACCGTTACGCTTAAACCATTTCCTTGCTGGTGAACTTACTTCCGCAGTGAGCATTCCCTTTTTAAATCTAATAGGCAAAAATTGAGTAAAATGCCCTGTAGATTTTACTACAGACAAATCAATAACCTTTGGTATAAATATGCACAGTAGCTTGTGGTGTGGCAGCAGCCAATTGGGATACACACACAAGGAGGTTCAACTACCAAAGCACCATTTTGTGGCTCTCCAAAGGAAGTGGTAAATGCTCAATCTCTCCTCTTCATGGGAGGCTGCCTACCTAAGCCCTGAACCGAGAGCAGACCTTAAATATAAATCACTTAATTGCTCATTTTATTTGATGCCCGAGTACTTCATGCTAATAAAGTTAAGCATTAAAGGATTACAATGTGACAAATTATACGCCCATCTCATAAAAGAAATATTACCGAAACAGAGCCAGATCTGAAAGGCTCTTGATAACGTACAGTGTAAGTCTAATTTTAGATGATTCCTCAATCACTGGAGAGCTTGCAGTATACACAGCCAGCCCAGCTCAATCAACTGACTTTTATCTCTATGACTGCAGGTCACATTATCTCATGAATGAACTGTTATGTAGGTCAGTCAAGAGTCATCTTCTAATTGAATGCACGTTTCAGCCTTGGCATTTATGCTCTAGATATCAAGACTGTGGACAATTGGTGAAGTCAGAAGAAAACACTGAAGAAGGAGCTGTAATAATTAGCCTTTGTATCAGACAACAAGCATGCAAACAGATGTTAGCTGAACTTCGGAGACAGTTGTTTGTGTTTTAACTGGATTTAACACAGGTGGAAAGTGTGGGAGCAACAGCTTGCTGAGGAGAGGCATTTTGGGTCTCAGATCAAATTTTAGTCACAAATCAAGCCCTGTCTTTCTAATGAAACTCAGCACGGCCGGGAGGTATATTGGGCCATGCTGAAATGTGCCAAATATATGCCTGCTTACTTGCAGTAACTGATACACCAGCTCCTCTCACTCCTTCCTACTGTGCAGCCATTGGCAAGGGTGAGTTGTGGTTGCTCCCAAAAGAAGGTAGATTTGAGACAATGGAAGATAACGTTTCCACTCCAGCTCCAGACTCCTGTGTAATAGTACTTGCATGTTTTAAAGACAGAAGGCTTTGGGGAGACATTCTTATATGGTTTGTGGATTGTTTATTTAACTTCACAATCAGGCAACTGAGGTAAAATACCTTTGAGTTACAGCCCCTGTAACATCTGGGTAAAATGAGGAGTGTCAGACTGGAGATGCTCCATGAAACTAAAGCAAGAAATTTACTGCTTTACAGAAACACTTCTGAGCAGACATTTCATTTCCTGTTCAATCCAAGTTATTCTAATTTAGATGTAAAGGCAAAATTGCAACTGATTAAAATTGGGTCAGCAGCAGTTCCCATCTGAGGAAGCTCACAAATCAGATAACAGCCAAGCTGCCGAAATGCAGAGCTGCTCATACTTCACAACTGTGACCCATACAGCTATTAGCAGTTGTTCTTCTATTTCCAGAAATAGTTCACAAGGAATTTTCTCTGACTTCGTGCTCCCCCAGCTTTAAAAATCATTTGCAGCATACAAAGGGTTACCAGTAGCAAAGTGAAAGCAAAACGCCCAAGGCCAAGCTTTCCTGTAGCCTGCATATGCGGTTGCATTTTCAGCTCCTGTGTCCTGACAGCTGCTGTCTTCAAGTGTGCTTCGACATGCCTATTGCTGTACCAGCAGTCCTTTTGTTCAACTCTGAGCTAGCTTTTTAAGGCTTTAAAACATCGGTGCATGGGAGGCGGAGAAGGGAAGACGTGAAGTAGCAGTTATTATATGGGAGATAGCCAAAAAAACAAACCAAAACTATCTTATGCCCCACCCGCTTCAAAACAAAGAGTTATAAAGAAGTACGAAAGTAGCTAAAAAAAAAGAAAACAAAATCACCAGAAAACCCTCTCCTCACCTCCAGCAAAGCCTTTGCCTCAGTGACGTTCTTATCTCCCAGCAACAACTGCTTCGCACTCACATAGTGTGATTCTTAGGAGAATGTGAAAGCGGTTACAAACATCTGTTAATTAAGTCTCAATTTGCATGTGAGATAGATGATATACTAATTTTACAAAAGGCTATGTTGAACCACACAACACTGGAGAAAGCTGGCCAACGAGCATTTGAATACACCCTGGAATGAGGGAGACTTCATTTCCTTACTCGGGCTACTGCTCTTCTAAATCAAATAAAGGCCATGTAAGTGTGTCTGATATGTTGGTGGCTTTTATTTTGCAAAAGACAAAGTCAGATAATTTTTCAGAAAATAAACAGATATTCATAAATAAAACAACAACAAAAAAACACAAAACAGTTATTGATGAATAAATTGCATTAGGTCCAACTTGCAAGAAAGCATATTAATGTATTTTTAATGGTTGAACCAAGGGAAGGTCATTATACAGTGTTTTAATTCTAGTACATTAATGTTGCATTTATACATTAGCAGTTAATGTGATAATGTCAAAACTCACCACTAGTTGTGGCATCATAAAAATAAAGACTGTTTCAGTATTCTTCCAGAAAGAAAAGAAAGAAATAAGATCTCCTACTCCAGATCAGGAGAATGTCTTCTGTACTAATTCTGCATACAAGATCAAAACCATAAAGGCAAAGCACATGTGAAAAATGTAAATCTTTGGTGAAGTACACAATCAACAAAGGCAGAAAGGTGTTTGCTGTTACTGTCTGTGGTGTGCGTTTGTTTTGCTTTGCTTTCCAAATGAAACCTTTTTAATGCTCCCTGACCTGTAAACGCCACTTTTAGCAGAATGCCGGAAATAAATAGTACAAGTAAAAAAAATAAATCTGAAAGTAAACTTGAGGAAACAGCCTCTTCAGCAGACATGTTATTTTTTGATTCTTCAAAAGACTCAGGCAATGATCTGGCAAGCAGCACCGTTACAGTAAGTCGGTGCTCTGCAAGGCTAATTTTGGGTAGTGCAGCGTGTTAGGTCTCTTATGTGGACATTGTGTATATCCTCCAAAGGGAAAGTATCCTCCTGTGATTAGCACTTACAGAAATGAAATATTTCCCTGAAGATCACACCTACAAGCTTCCTTTATAAGGCTTCTAAATACAAATGGTTGTTTATCATGTTATTAAATTTCTTTTTTCCCCCCTTTTCTTCCTCTCTCTCTCTGGATTAACATTTAGCAAAATGAAAACTTCCTGAAGGTAATTACCTGGCTGCAATTCAAGGCATTCATAAACCTCACAGCTCCCTTTGGCAAGAAACTGTGCTGGGGGAAGTAGCCACCAGTCCAGGACAGCAGCTTCAAGATGCCCAATATCCTAAGGACACAGCCCTGGTGGGCTTCCACTCGCTCCCAGTTCAGTGCTTGCCTCTTGTTTCCTATGAATTTGCATTTGACCCATTTTGTTTGCCCTGCTGGGGCCAGAGGAGTCTGGCATAGGCGCTGTGTTTGGTGGTAGTTAACCGCTGGTTCTTGGATTGATTTTTTTTTTCCCCCAGAGCTACTGCATATCATCTTCTGTGTAGATGATAACGTGATTGGTGCAGCTCGTCTGTTTGCAAGCACTGCAGCATTTGAGGGCTCAGCACCTCTGCAGACACATGGTGGCAAAGCTCGAGCAATTTTGCTGAACCCCATCCTAGCGAAGAGGTGTAGCAAAGCCTATAGCTTTGTTTTCATTAGGAAGCAGACAACTTTTTTTTGTTTCACCTCTGAAATTTTGTCTTCTCTGCAACTCTTTCATCTCTTCTCAGGAATGGATGTGAATAACGCTGCACCCATTAGGCCGAGCTTTGCTGTTTTTAAACTAAGCCACTTAGAGCACTTTAAACACTGTGCTCAGGGCAATATGGAGCTCATTTGAGCCAAGAATCTCAAATGTTCCTATTGTACCCATATCAGTAAAAAAATCTTGCTGAAAACTGGGAAACAGTGGATCACACCTTATTATCCTCATCTTCAGATGGCTGCATCTTTGGACATTCCTACCACTAATTTTTACTTTCTTGTAAGGTTTGAAGCTGTTCAAGAAAAACACAACAAGTTTTTATTTCAGTTTACATTAGCTTCTGTTTGATTTTCTTGCTCAATTTCCTTTCTGCATGCCATTATAAAATTGCCTTATGTTCAGCAAGGTAACTACCTATCTAACATGCTAACTCTAACTGCTTAGAGCTGTTTCACATTTTCAAATACCTCCAAAATCCCTTCTAAAACTGGTAAACTTTCTCCTTTCTGCCACCTCTGTTTTGGTGGCAGGTGCTCATAGACTAACAGATGATAATATAAAATGGCACCTGTGTTTGGAGGACTGCTTGTGTCTCTGGTCAGTACACGTGCATAGGGGGATGGAGTATTTCTAGGATTTCTTCCTTTTCAAAAGATAAATAATGTTGGTATCCCTTCTTTAGCCATTAAATCCACATCCCTTATTACACAGAAAAGATTATACTTATAATCTCGTACAAAAATCAAACAGCTGCCATCTTCACAGTACTCAGTAAACTATTAACTAAGCATGTAAATGGACAATGTATAATAGAAGACCTTCTTTTGGGATAATTTATGCAATTATGAATATGTAAGTTCAGTTCTCATGTTCTGTTCTGACCTCTACTTACTGAAATGCTGACAAGGACACTTGCCTTCTGACTGCAAGTCATGCTTTTGATGCATCCAGAACATTAACTACAAATCTAAATCAAAACTGAAAGAACATAAAACAGTTTGAGGACGAGGAATCCTCACCTTCTACTTAAACAGAAAAACAGAAAATGGTCAAGTTTTCAGAGTTAAAATTTTAAAGCACGAAACAAGCATGCTAAAGATTTATGAATCTTCAGATAAACAGATATGCATCTTTTTAGGGTTTTAGGTATTTCACAGAAATCTTAGGTTTTCCCAATCAATTTAAAGAGTTTTACAGGTACAATACTATTTTTAATGACCTGAACATAGCAGCACAATGGTGCAATTTACTGTACTCTACAAGGCCTACGAATATTTTTCTCTGCTTAACTCACTGTAAGCTTGGTAAAACACAAAGATTAATGACAATAGCTGTTCTATGCCAGAGTTCACGAAGAGGAAAGTGGGATTTACTATGGCACACGCGTGCATATCTTGCCTAGCTTTTAAATAATTAGCTTCAAGGAAATTCAGAACTTTCCCTTGTGATTTCCCCCAAAGAAAGCCTGAGATGCTTCAGGCATTGTCCCAGAGCATTCACGTGCCGATGAAGAAATATGCAGACAACAGGATACGCTCATACAGGCCTGGCTGCCACTGCTGGATTCCTCCAGTATTCAGATAACCAAGATAGCTAACATTACGCAAAGGAAAACAGAAAACAAGAGTCTGAAGAGTCGGAGGACAAAAAAATCCACTTTTGTCCCACCCAAATACAGACTGCCCACACTGAGTGCTGGCTCCACTTTGCAAGCTTTGCATCTGAGTTATTTCTTGAACTGGGGAAAAGGCAGCTAGAAAAGAAAGGTCTTATAACAGCCTGGTTTGGCTTCGTATGATGATCACGTTACATTGGATAAATTGAGTGTAATGGTATGCGATAGGGGCAGGTAAAGGCAGAGCGGTGTGGAGTACAGTTGGGGTTTAATGCTCTCCTCCGCATGCAGGCAGCAGGGTTTCATTATCAGCCTCCATTTGCTGACAATCAGAAATCTAAGCCAAAAAACAAAAATTTCCATCAAAGAATATTTATAGGGCAAAAGGTTAACTAATTTGGAAAGGCAGTACTGAACTCACTGCAGAACATGACTGGGAAAGGAAATCTGGAAAAGCTGAGAGGCTGAATTTTGATGCAGACCAAATTCTGGAAGCAAGCAAAAATCAACCTCTCAGACTTGTATTATTTTTTTGTTTTTAAATAAAGGCCTATAATCTTACAGTGAAATGAATATGTGAAAACACATTTTCACATTTATAAGAAGAAAAGTTTTAAATGACGAGCCCTAGACAGAAAAATTTACATTCATGCTGTGCTTCGAATCTAACAGCTCAAAATCATGGAAACAACTGAAAATTCAAGTTGATTTCATTTTTAATGCCACGTTGCTAAGCCT
>PPHD01027814.1:0-11065 GCA_002909625.1 Bambusicola thoracicus
TGATGTAGAATAAGAGGTGGAATGTCATGGTTTTATGATTTTTGGTTATCAGTATTCTACATCACAACATCATGCAGTGTACTGGGACCAAATGCTTTAGTTCCGGGTACCTGGAAGAAAAGAACTACGTCCCTCAAGAGTCTTTTTGAGTACTGTTATCATTTCTGCTCAAGGGAACAGATATAAGGGCACAGGTCATCTGACTCACCCCTTTTGCTCTTCTGATGCTGTGGTGTTCCCGGCTGCTGCTCCCGGCTTCACACAAGGCTTCAGTATTAGAATAAGGTCTTTGGCTCTTGGACAATCTGAATTATTTCTGATTTATATTGTATTATAGTGTGTTATCTTGCATTCCGATACTATATTTAGTAAATTAGTTTGTTTCTCCTCAGATCGTTGCCGCCGTTTTTAATTATTTTGTGGTCCCCTGGGTTTCCCTTCCTGGAGGTGCGGATTCTGCGGAATCCCTCTGCCCCCTAGTCACGGAGCCGGGCCGGATCAGCCCGTAAACTGTCGACAACTGTAATATAGTATGTCTAGACTATGAAGAACTTTACAAAAATGCTGCAACATCACTATCTCCATTTTACAGAAAATGACGTACAGAGAGGTGAAGTGCCTTAGGAACAAGAGACAGAACAAGGAATAACACGCAAGTCTCTTGATTTCTAATTCAGTGCAAAACTACTTTGTGCCTTGATAGTTATTCACTCAGTTTCTGCTATAACTTAAAATTGATTACAACCAATCTTAAGAATTATACAAATTTAATCTTATTCCTCTAGCACTGCTTACACATTTTAAAAGAGAATTAGAGTAACAAAGCCCAGAGTTGTAAAACATTTTTTTAAAATAGTTAATCAAAATTAATTAATCATAACCTGACCATTGTTGATTTACTTTCCCTTTCATAGAATCATAAAGTCATAGAACCATTAAGGTTGGAAAAGTCCTCTAAGATCATCCAGTCCAACCACCATTCTATCTCCACCATGCCTAGTAACCATGTCCCTCAGTGCCACATCCACATGGTTCTTGAACATCTCCAGGGGCAGTGACACCATCAACTTCATGGGAAGCCTGTTCCAGTTCCTCCATACAGGAAGTCAGACTAACAGTCATAACCTATCGATTTTAAAAATTCAAAAAACCTCTGAACAGGTAGCTATAATTGTCTCATTGTTCTCTTCCTAATGGAAGACACTAACTAATTTTGCTACATGATTCCCTGAGTCAGTACTGGATTATTTGGGAATATAATTATGTATGAAGAACTCTGCTAAATATCCACTGCTAATAATATTTTTTAAGGAGCTTTAGCTCTACTGTAATCTAAATAAGACTTTCTGCTACATGCGGCAGAAAACCATTGCTTATCTTCCTGTAATAACATGGAGGCACTGGGGTTCCAGAATATTCATTCCAGAGAGAACTACATTAATTCTGAGTGTCCGCTCCTGTTGATACATCCTGCCATCAAGCATCAAGCAGTTCCTATGATATAGTAAGAATATGAAACTGAACATCTGACTTCAAACAGAAATTTCTAATATTTTAGTCTACATCAAGATTTAAGCAGTTCTTCTTCACTATGATACAGAGCTAACTTTTCCAATTTTCTCTCCACTGATCCCAGCAGATATACTTAAGCCATTAAAACCTATGAAACAATGGCCCAACTCAACTGATCTTTGTTTTTAGGAAAACAGTATATCAGATCTTTCAAGTATGACAAACACATGCTACTTCTCACAATATTTACATATTCCAAGGCTAAGAATGGTATTTTACCAGGAATACCTACCTGAGTTGCATTCTAATGGAATCTATAGACAGAACATATTTAGGAATAAGCTTTTTCTAGTCAGATGTTATTAATTAAACAGCTTTGTTTGAATTTCAGCAAGATTTTTGAACGTCTATTTTTTATTATGAGGTGACTTTGGGCATAAGTTCAGCTCTTCTACTATAGTATTATTTTCAGTTTTCTACATTTCACATTCAGTTTCTAGGATTTTAGGTCTTTTTAAGTGTAATATATTACCCTGTATTTAAATTCAGTGAAGTTTCTTCATTCAGCTTCAGCATTGCTAAGGCCTTACCTGAAGTACTTGGTACAGCTCCGGACCCCCTAGTCAAAGAGAGAAGTGGGAATACTGAAAAGATTCTAATAGAGGACCACCAAGATGATCAAAGGACTAGATAACCTCTCTAAGAAAATACTTTACATGTCTTCCCCTCTCCTTCCCCCTCCCCCCAGCAGGTAATTCCCCTTAAGGATAAATGAAAATATAACAAAACATATAGTACAAATTTATTGTATGTCCTTCCATTTCTTTCCTAAATATACTGACATTTGCAATCACTCATGGCACAACATTTTATGCTCAAGTTTTCTGCCTCACAAATGCGTCTGTAATTTGCTGAACACAAGTGGCTTTTTTTTTTTTTTCAGGCTCCAACAGAATGTGTCATTACACACACTCACTATATCTTTGTTATTCCCTTTCTAATGGCCTCCTTCTTTGAAATCTATGCATAGTGTTCTGCAGACACTGACATAATTTTCTGTATCAGACATTTAGGGAATGCGATAAGACACAATCATATTATTAGAAAGAACCATGATTTATGTTCTGAGATCCTATCATTATTATAAAAAGAACACATTGCCTAGAAACATATTAATTTTTTACATTTTTAACTTTAAGGTTAAAAATATCTGTGCGTTTTTGACCTGTGTTGAAACTGATTCACTGTGTTTTTCTAATTTTTATTTTCTCCCATCTCACCAACAACTAGACCTCATGGAAGAATTTCAAAGATGCTGAATACCTGTACTTTCTACTGATAACAAAATAGAGATCACTGGGACTTTTTCTTACCATATCATCCCTCTAAGTCTAATTTTTGCAAGTCTTACTTAGCTAGTTTAGCAGTTAAGACAAAAAATAGTACAAAAGGCGATGAGCAAATATTTCACAGAATTCAGAATGTAAAATATGTATGAGAAACAGTGAAGGTTGAAGTCTTCAGAAAGTTCATACAGTACAAAAGTAATTTCCTGCACATTATCTGTGCTTCACAAGGTAACAGTGAGAAGTATAATCTTTTCAGTTCTCTCAATCTCCCTAGAAATTGATATAATGTCAAACTTATCAGGAAAACTACTTTCTGTAGTCTGCTCTTTTATAAATCAATAGACATTGATTTTTTTTTCCTGCTTTTCTCATTTTTTTTACACCTCAATGTTTGCTCCCTACCAGCTCTCAAAATTTCTTACCCTTTTAAAGTCTTGTACTTAGTCTTTCTATAAATCTGTCTCCCTAATAAGATTTTTAGTCACATTCCTTTTCCTTCATCAATAAACAGAGTTCCCATTAAAAGTTTTGTGTTAAAAAATCTCCCCTATTTTCCTGATTTTAAAAGGTGTACGTAATTTACTGTCAAGTGAAAACTTACAGGTTCAGCAAGCACCATGAAACATGACTATGTTTTTATTTGGCTCTTCACTTATTTTGGATAAAGGCGTCAACTTTTGGAAGCTAATACTTGAGGACAGTAAAAAGTTAGAAAGAAAATGAACAGCAACAACAGAAGAAAAGTCTATAATATCAATTATCATATAGAGATATTAAGTCTAGTACAGAAAAAATGTTGTCATATGAAACTTGAGAATTCTAAAGCACCAGAAAGAAGGCCTCCAAGAATTAACTTACATCAGTGATTTAGTCTTATTGCTCTTGTTTGTTAGCATAGATAATATCATATGAAAATTTGATCAACAGAATAGTGGCATTAAGGGTTTGAACAATGGAAAAGAAGAGTTCTGCAAACTCTAGTATTCTGAAGTTTGCTTTCGGTGGGCTCAAGAAGAAATTTTGTACATACTCAGTAAGTCAATTTCCCCAAAGCATAAACATGACATCTATGTCATTGCTGAATATCAAAAGTCAATAGATTGATACTAAATAAATTCTTTTATTTTTTCTATTTTCTATAAGCCTGATGAGTCCCTTTTGTCTTGATTCTGTAATTTAATAGCTGAAAATACAATTTTCTTGTTCTAGTCTGTGAAAACTGAAGATTACAGGCTATTAGGAAACCACAGCCAAATATTTTCAAGACTTGAAGAATACTAAAGATTGGAAAAAATATGTCAATCTGCTGTAAATTTGGGAGTTATATCCAGCAGCAAGAACCTATATTAGTTAATTAATGTTTTATGCTAAATAATGTTCCGGAATGTTACAGCAAAATAGAACAAACTCTCAAAAATCTTGTTTCTCTTGGGCATGTTCTTTAATAGTACTTACATATTGTTATAACTATATTTAATACGAGGTGCCAAAAATAGTTCCACCATTTGTCCCATCTGGTTGATCTAACTCTTGGATTGCTACTAAGCATCATATTTTAGTGACAATTTTCATATTGCCTGTAAAGTTGTTCTTCTAGATTAAGTGAGTCCTACAGGTGGTTCCTCATTCATTTCAATGTTACTGAAGGAGAAATTTGTAAATTAGCTTTCAACATCTTTATCTTCAATGCCGTGCTTAAAGAAGACAAACTGACAAATTCCATTAACTTTATTGATTGCAACTGACCTCAATTCATTTAAATTGAAGACTGAACTAAAATGGCAAAAGTTTATCTGTTTGATACAGTTGTGCACAGATGTCTTTTTCAACCTTAATAAATCTGTGATTCTACATGCAGGTCTCAGGTATATTGTTTCACTCTGCTCATTTCTTCTCAAAAAATGCTATCTAGTATATTAGTATGTAGTGTGATAGACAAAAGCATCTCCAGGCTAGTTTAGAAGAAAGTGAACAGTAGTTGTTTGTTTGCTTGCTTTTTCATAATGACAAACTGATTTTTACTTTGCTAGGACTCCTTTAAAGTTTATAAATATTGTAGGGAAAATTCACTCACCAAGCAAATAAATAAATGCACAGTTTTCTTATTCAACAACCTTTTGACATTTGTGTGACTTTGGTGTAAGTGGAGAACCAATGTGGTTTTTGTTGCTGTTTGGTTGTTTCCCCCCCTCCCCCCCCCATGAATATTAGAGTTACATTTTTTTTGCAGAATATTTCCAACAGCTCCTACAGATGAGAATATTCTTTTTTGTTCTCCTGTCCCTCATACACACTGCTGTTTTTCTGAAAGACTAAAAGCAAAACAAAACAACAAACAAGAGAACAATAACAACAAATGCATCACTAATAACAACAACACTCTTACCTTAGTTTAATGAAATTTAGTCTTTGGATCCTGGTCACAAAGAACAACTGCCAGAAGACTGCCAGGAACAGAATGTAAAAGCAGGTGGCTGAAGTCACATCAAATATCACTGATCAACTCCAAAGTAAAGCCAAAGTCAACTAATATTTATATCAGTCTGTCACAGCTGTGAATAATTATGGCTTGGCTATTGCCAAGTGCAAATATTTATGAAAATAAGAAACAAATTATTGCTAAAATGCGACCAAGCACAAAACCAGTCAGGGAGGAAAAAAAAAAAAAGGAGGGGAGGGGGAGAGAAAAGGACCTTAAGACATAGTACTTAAAACTGAGGTGATTGCAAATAACAAATATCATAATTATTTTTTCACAGAAAAACTAAGAAATTTGATCACTATGAGAAAACAAAGACATCCCGGGACATAGAGTACTATAATATAACACAATGGAGTGGGAATGTGTAAATTCTAGTTGTATCAGGGGAAAAAAAAATAATAAAAATGTATAGTTACTCCTTTAACTCCCTGCCCTTCTTTCTTCCTGTGAGCACTAGATATATAATTATAATCTAAGATTCCTCAAGTCTATCTTTAAATCATAGTCTAGATTAGTTATTTTTTAATCCCTTCTAATAGTTATTTACATTTTCCAGTAAAAGGAACGTCAGGTAATAAGTTGTTTAATCAAACAGTACAGAAATAAATGAGCTATCTTACAGTTTTTGTTTCAGTTATATGAAATAATTATTATTCTTTTCAGTGTCTCTGAGATAATATTAGCCATTTGCAGATCTTAGTTGGAACAAGTTACAACATTTTATCTCTTAATGTTTTAACTGCACTCATCACACAAAGAAAATGAAATACATATACGGAATAGGAGGAGGGGACATCTTTTCCAGAAAATAATTTCAGTTCAAATGAAGGAAGAAAACATGTTTGGGGAAGTAGGGTCCATGAGTTTGAAACCTATTTGTACAAATAACCACTTTACCAGTAAAAATGTTATGGAGATATGCTTCAGGGTGCAAGAGTGATGATACATGCTTTTACCTGGTACATGGAGAGGTTCTAGTTTTTCCTGAAGGCCATACAGAGCTTTTCTCTATTTTCTCTAATCTGCAAATTAGCACTGTAATAACAAAATGTAGTTCACTGATGAGTCAGTTGAAAATTATTGGTTTTTTTTTTTGTTGTTGTTGTTTTTTTTTTGTATTAAAAATTATGCAAACAGATGGAATTTTGTTTAATTAAATGCTTCTCTGCTATTTTAGATTTGAATCCAAATCCTAATAATTTTAGGCTAGAAGTTCCATTGACTTAAGTGGCACAAATAGGACTCTTTAACTTGGTGCTGAGTTTAATGTGGAAGTATAAGATGAAGTTAGTTAATTCACAAGTGTTTTCCCTGATGAAAGCATGCTATTCTGGCAAGACTCTTCTGTTCTGTTCTGTTACTGCCTATTAGCTATTGTTTTCAATGCTCCCAGAAACTTCACTTTTTGAACCAGTTTTAGGTGCTTATTACTTATTCAGACATTTCCCAATTAGGTTAAGAATTACCTCAAGCTGAAATTTTGACAATGTTGAGTATATTTTTAACTTCTACAAGAAATACTTCAGCTACTGCATGAAGCTATGGAAAAATGCATTATATTTGAATGTTAATAGAATTCTGGCAATCTGTTCTTTGGAATGCTGTTGTTACACCAAACCTCAGGATAGGAACTTGAAATTTGGCATTGAACTGACTTCTGCATAATGGATTTCCTTTTTTTTCCATTCCTGTGAAAAATCTGTCCTTGTTTGACCTAGTTATGAGCTTTAGAAAAAGTAGTATGCATATTCTTAGTAGAGATTTTTTTAAATATTCTAATTTCTGAAAGTTTGACTAAGTAGTCTAAAGCCTCCCATAGCTATTAGAAATGTCTAAACAGCCACCTGCTATCTAGCCAATTATTACAGGTGTAAATTCATTATCTTCCCTCTAGAGATCCTTCTGGGTGAGAAACTAGGTGAGAAATCAAAGGCTCATCCTTTCTGTGCTTTCAGTAATTTTCTGTTGTCAAAGTAGCAGAGGGAGACAATTCCTACTCTTAACTTACCAATGCCTAAATGAACATTTCCAATTCTACAAGTCTACTACCAGCTGCTACTCAACTTTGGAAAGATCTAACTAATGTTTAGCCTGTCTCAGACATATAGGATTCATTCAGTTTCTTTAAGTTCAGTTTCCACTTCTTTTTGAAACATCTGAGACATCCGCACAATGAAAGCAGATACAAGAGAAGACAACAAAGAGAACCGTACCTTTAGAGCTATGCATGGGAAGCCAGACTTTTAAAAAGCTATGTACCTATACTTCGGGAATGACATTGACTTGTTACTGTTGGATATGTCCAAGAAGCTCTCCAAACACGTAGATCTAAGGTGTTCTATTCCTTGCTTAACATTTGCCTAGGCCAGAGTCTGATTATCTAAATTGGTAGAGATGATGTTAATCAGATAGGCATTCTTGGAGGAAACTTCATAAAGAGAAACAGAAGTTCTTGATATAATGCTGGTGATGTGATTTATTTCTTTGTTTTATAAGGAGACAAACTGTGCCAGGAAGTAAATTATTTAAAGCATTTGACCAAAGAATGGATTCCGGAAAATTAAATCTTTCTGTGCAGTTAGATTCCTTTTGTCCCTTCCACTTCCCTGGAATACCTGCTACCTCATATCTTAGCTTTTATGTATGTATTTAGCTACACAGAAAGCATGGACAAACTGTGATACTGGTAGTTCCTAGTTAAGGATTTTTTCTTTGAGAAGAAATACTGTTCTTAATGTTATTTATATAGTTCAATCAATAGTAATTTAACAAAATAATTTACCTTGAAAAACAGCAAAGTAAGTGTTAATAACAAACATTTGCCTTTTTGCATTGTTTTAGCTAATAAAATTGGAATATTTATCCCCTTCTATCTAATTCTTCTGGCTGAAATCAACTGAGATTTTAGATTACACACAATTTTAATCATTAGTAATAACAACATTTATAAATAAATATTGCTTTGTGTACAATTATATTTAACATTATAAAATCGTAAACATATATTAAGGATATTCTGATTTTGATATGAGAAAGATATGGTTCAGAAGACTAGATTTATTTTATCCTACTCTTCTTCTTATGAAGAAAAAAAAAAAAAAAAACAACAAAAGAACAACAACAGTGACAAAAAAAAACCCAAAAATTTAGAAGCTAAATAAAACCTTAGAAATCATGCAAAGATCATATTTTTATCTTCATCTTACTCACCCAAAACTAAAATAGCATTCAACTCCAGACTGTAAATGCCTACATTTAGTTGTCTACAATCTGGAGTTGAACCTCACCATTATATATAGATTTCTGCAGCCTGGAATCCCCCACCATGTTACAAAAAATAAAAATTCAGATAGAATTATTGAGATGCTAGAAGGAAGGATTGATGAACTAAGGTTGTAGCTCCCAGCTTGCATAATTCAATAAGTTAATGATGAAGAAGATGACTCTAAAGCAATCATTAACGCATTTAGATGTTTTAATATAATGTCAGAGTAAAATTTCTTCAGCATCTACATTTATATATAAGTAGAAATTATAGAATCAACACTAAAGCTATCCATAAGAAAAAAAATCATATCATGTTAATATAGGAAAGAAACGTAGCAAATACAGACTTGAAAATAAGGATGATGAAAAAATATTGGAAAAAAATAATATGGGGAAAAAAATCAACTTAGGAATGTACTCATCTCACACAGTTTTTCATTTGATCCTGTTGTTTGCTTTACCACAAGAAAGCGACTGATATCTTTAACTTCATGCATGTATAGCAATTCCTGCATGTAAAAATATATATTCTTTTGATATTTTTCAACTTTATTTTATATTTTTCAAACTATTTTTTACTTTTTTTTTTTTTTTTTTTTTTTTTTTTTTTTTTTTTTTCCCCAAAACATCAAAAACAGGAAAGATTTACTACATCTTCTAAAAGGTTTAAATGCAGTTCGGTGTCCACGTGGATTTAAGCATAAGGTAGATGCCTCACTCCACTGTTTCAAGCTAATGTATCGCTGTGCACATTCTCAAACCTACAACTACTTTGTCAAATGCAAAGTATGAACTGAATATATAAGATGAACAAATAGAAATCTTCAGTATTCACCAACTTTTACTAGAAATAACCGCATCATATAATCTAATTAATAACATGACACCATGATTTCATATAACAGCAAGGAAAGCATAAAGAGGATAAATAGGAAAGTTCAATAATCTTGTGTGGCACCATGTTGTGTATGTTTCAATTTAACAAACACAGTATATGTAAGAAATTTTAATTGAGACAAAATGACTTAGCAATATCTCTTAGAGAACTAATTCAGCTTCCACCTGTATATCTAACACTGACCAAGTGCTCTAAGAAATTTCTCAGGCTAGCAATGTTTCAAATTCACTATCTTTTAAAGGTTAGGATAATAACTATGATAATGGACTGGATCATTTTGATAACATAGGTCAATAAATTTGAATATAACTGCTACTAATAAAAGGCCATGGATTTCTCATTAACCTGCCAAAATAATAATAATAATAATAATAATAATAATAACAGCAACAACAACATCAGGAGTTACTGGCATTTTTTCTTGACCTGAGATGACTAACCTGTTTTTGTCATAATCGGCTAACAGTTAAATCAATATAAGTTCAATTTGTTTTAGTTTAACCCTGGTTTGTGGCAGTATTGAGTATGGAGTAAATTGCCTGTGCTTTTACCTTAAAATGTACTGTTGAAAGGATGCAGACACAAGTAAGCAACAGAAGTTACAGACTGCAAGGAGAATTCACAATGGTTTTAACACATAATAAGATCCTGCACGTAAAATAAAATCTAGAATTATACCTTAAATCTTGACCCAAAATGTATAAAGAGAAGTTATTTAAAAATAAGGTCGGGTAACTGTTCTTACTGAATACATATATATATGTATTTCAGAGAATTACAGATTGAATTGACAGCAGTGATTGCAAGTGTTAAATCAACAATAAATGAAAGTGATAAATCAACAAATATGCAATAATCACATACTGTAACTTGTCAGCTTTTCCTGAATCATTACCTTTGCTTATTTAAAGTCATCAGTTCTTAATCATATCCCACATTAAAATAGAATGTACAGTGTTCACGACTGATGCCGCATATATGGCTATGGGCTTATTCATCAGTGTACATGGTCAGGCTAAACAGCTCTTCACAGAGAAAAGACAGCATGTGTACCTTCTTTCTTACACTTCAATTTGGGATCTTGTACTTTCATTTAAACAGCTGGGTTTCCAGGCAAATTCCAGCCCTTAACATCATACTTGGTATGGTGAGGTAGAAATTGTTATCCCATTTTTAGGAGGTACCCCATTCTGTTCCTTGGCTTGGTTACGACTTTTGTTTGTCTGTGGTAGGGAAGATGGTGCAGACCTCCAGGATGAAGTTGGAGTCTTTGCCCTAGGAGAAGTACCCACCATTCTTCCTTGAGAGTCTGGTAGGTTCAGTGCACTTGGCCAATGCAAATGCACTGAATGGTCCCAGTTGCTGAGTTATATGCACAAAAGAACAATTAATTAAAACTTGCCTTTTAGATTTATAAATCAAGGATAGTAAGTCTATCAGCTTTCTCCTATCAAAACAAAACAAAACAAAAAACAAACAAGCAAACAAAACACACTGTCGACGGTTTATGGGCTGGTCCGGCCCGGTTCCGTGACTAGTGGGGCGGAAGGATTCCGC
>PPHD01027817.1:0-11064 GCA_002909625.1 Bambusicola thoracicus
ACATTGAATAGTAAGTTCTGTTAAGTTGATCAATAGCTAAGATTACTGTCTGTGTGGCATAAATTCAGTGTTACCACTCTCCGTTGTCTTTGCTACTCCATTTCAAACCACATTTGATTGAAAATTATAGTTAATTCTACTCCTACCAAAAATATAACAGCATGAAGTCCCTTAGCAAAAAAAAAAAAGGGACATATCTCCTCTTTCTCCAGCAGAGACCATTGGCAAGACTTGCACAGTTCTGTTTTTTCTTTTTTAATTATTATTTAATTCTTTGGCTTTTTTTGCCTTTTGTCTCAGTCTTTACGGGCATTAGCAACACAATAGGTCAAAATTAGATTTGTCTTAGCAAGTAAAAAACAATTAGGTGGCCACAGTTTACTATACATGGAACAGTCCCACTAACATACTGTATGTTACATGCTGCATTTGCTAATTCAACTATGCTCCATGCATATGTACACATCCGTCACCCAATCCTGGGCCATTTGCTGGGTAGCTCTCCCACTTATGTTTGCAACTACTCCTGTTGATAAATGACTTATCAAACTAGAAAGACTACACAAATATCTACTAGATCAGCCTCCAGGCCACTTTTTTTTTTTTTAAACCAGCAGTAGTATTTCACCAGTGTTATTCAGCATTACTCAGCCCAGCACAGAGCTTCTGCAGCAGTTGACAGCTTCCCTACCAGCTGACACATTTAACTTCCGTGACCCACCTCTACAACAAGAAAGCCTCCTTACATTGCCATCACCCCAAAGGGTACCTCCAGAATCAGCACAGATACCTGGTACTTCAGCCAGGCTGCTAGCATGTGCTTAACTATGATTACTGCCATTCATTTAGTATCTCTAGTTACAGTGAAAACTGCAGTAAACTGAAAACTCTCATACTAGAGTTGTGGAACTTGAAATCACCTTCTCTAAAGAGAGAACATTGAACCTCACTTTTAAAAAAGAAAAAAGGTAAACCAAATCTTTTCAAACAAAACTATTTCAGCATCATTCTGAAGGCCACTCTAGACAGCAGTGCCACATCACAGCAATATATAGACATTCATTTGTAACACGTGTGCATCAGTGTCATAGCAGGCATGGGCTGGATCATCAACAGCTCTTGAAAAGGTAGAACACAATGTACAGTTGAGGATTCCTCTGTGGAACTTCTTCACTTTCAATTCACCATATACAAACTCCCACACTGAGGCTGGTATTTACACAGAGACAAGTTTAGTGAGCCTGTATCTTGTATACCTGCCTCACTTCACATGGGCTTCCAAAATTACATGCTCATTGCACCCATGTGTCTGCTGCTGCTCTTTTTTTCAAGGTAAATTTTGGAGTAAATCCTCACAAATCAAGTGTAAGCAACTGGTAAATGAAGTCTAAAAATTACCAAATGTTTCACAGCACAGCTGAAAACCATCTCAACTGTCTGCGGGAGGCTCCCATAGAACAAGCCCATGCTACACTAAACTGAAATTGAGCATTTCTTGCAGTCTCTAAAATAAGCTCTACAAGAGAAACGAGTTCAGAAGAAGATGGAAAAAGGCTCAGCAACTTGCTGAAAAAAATCTCACACAAGAACTGTATTAATAGTAGAATACAATGGAGCCCATGTACAACTGCAATGTGTTAGCTGAAGGGTGCTAAACATTAAGGTAAAGCAAAACACAGGCAACACACTCCCGTCAGCATTAAGCTGTTTCATCAGCAGAGGAAGTCTTTACCACAAAGTTTGCTTTAGAGGGAAATAAAGCAATTTGAGCTATTTGGTGAAGATGAGACAGACTTCAACAAACACAACTAGAAGAACTTCTGCCAGTCAGCAGATAGAGAAGTTGTAATTAAGTAAAACCTCATTTTAACATCTGTTTTGTTCAACACAAAGCTCAAATATTCACCAAGTCTCTTGTGCCTGCTGAACAGTGGTCAACCTGGCTTAAAAGGAATGAAAGTACTAGGTCCATAAAACAAGGCTGGTTGTCCACCACATGCATTTCACTGGAGAACATGGTTGCCTTGCCAAAAAAAAAAATGTTTCTTTAGAAGCCTGCTAGAGCAGCCCCTTAAAGCACACCTGTTTATCTGATTGAGCCCTGTCCATCACTCCAATTGGTATAGAAAGATACAGCAATCCCAACTGTAGAGCAAGCCTGTTTTCAAATTATTCCTTCTCATTATTTCCAAGATTATTAGTCAAATTTATTAGTCAAATTTTCTTCAATTTATATACATACATGTGCTGATCGCTACTTTAGGGAATTAGGTGGTCTTTAAGGCCCCCTCCCATCTAAGCCAATCTGTGAGTCTAGGATTCTGTCATCAAGGGCTCCAGTTATGACACCCCAAAGCATAAGTACAGAGTTTAAGACAAGGTATGTGAAACACTGGTTCCTTGGAAAACAAGCATTTCAAGCACAGACTCATCTGATTGTCACCGATGCTTAGTATCTACAGCTTTAATGGATTTCATGGCCAAGTAGGCTGTGGATGCCCCAACCCTGGAGGCATACAAGACTAGTCTGGATGTGGCTCCGGGCAACCTGGTGTAGTGGTTGGTGACCCTGCACACAGCAGGAGGATTGAAACTGGATGATCATTGTGGTCCTTTTCAACCCAGGTCATTATATCATATGATTGTATGATAATACCAGAGATGTCTGGTAATCCTAGAAAAATAGCCGTGGAGCAAACATCCCAGCAGAGATGTCTGTGAGCTAAAGCTCTATTTAGGAAACATCTTCCTCTTGAGTACACTGTTACAAGAACAGCTGCTGCCCAAGGAGGAAGAGAGTGCAGCAGATGCTCCAGGCAGCAGGGCTAAGCAGACCCTAAAAAAAACACTACATTTGTAGAAACACGAGTAACATCGCACTTCATGATTGTTACTTTCTGCTGTCAACAGCAGTCACCACAGTACAGTCATTAAGGCAGCATATCCCTTGGGAGCCTGGTCATCAAGGACTTGGGTTAGGGCTGACACATCACCAGGCACATGGGAAAGTGGAGGCCTCAGCAGTTAGATCTCTTTCACACCCTGCACTGCCACCCAGCCAGACTCCAGAGAGATGACTCTGGGCCCTTCTGATTACCTCAGTCTCCTCTGTTAACATTAACTTATCTGTGCTCCCTATCACTGGCACAGAGAACTGCCCTAACCCTGTTATCTCTCTGCTTAAGGTGGATGTAGGCATGTAATGAATGAGCCTAACTAAATCAGCTCAGTTTCTTACCAAAGTGTTTCAGCAGACATGGGATTGAACTCCAGAAGGCTGATGACAAAACCTCCAGGGCAACACTAATTCAACTATGATAGCTAGAACATCACTGGAATTAGAACAGTATTTCATCTCTGAAAAGATTTGTTCATTGTTTTGTACAGTGATCTCATCTCAGGATCCATCATTTGCTTGTTCAGTTGTTTTTCTTTTTACTGTCATATCTGGAGCTTAGGTCACAAGCTGTGATAGAAAGGGTAGTCTGACTTAGCAGAATTACACAGATGTATGAGTAAGAAACGTGAGTTAAATACGGCTCAGTAACAGCTACTTAAATTCATCAGAGAGGCAAGGGAGCAAAAAAGGCTCATTACCCTTCCTGCAAAGCAGGCTCTCTTTTGCAGGTGCTTGGACTCCCCGGCAGATGGTACACAGTTGACCAACCTCAGGCATGAATTCAAGCAGCCTCTCCTTAACTCCCTTCCCAGCTAAGTTCTTCAAAAAACTTGTTTGTCAGACATAGAAGACCTGCACCAATTAGGACATCCAGGTAAGAACCAACGAAGAGGATTCTGTGGGTAAAGAGGAGAGTACAGAATGCCAAGGGTTACGAGTCAAGCTGATGGTGACTATGCTCACATCTCTAAGATATAAACAGATAAGTGATATTAAGATGTGTAATCCCTGGAGATGCACTAGAAAGGAAGCAGGTCATATACTTCCCTGAACTAGTAGCCCACTGTATTATTGGATCTACCCTTAGGCAACCACTTCAAGAAATAAAACAAAAGCAGTATGGCTTATAGGACTTGAACTAGCTGGCTGCTCTAGAAGAAAGCTAGGCAAAATGCTTAATTCCTGTTCTGCTGATGTACTAGGAAGGAAAAGATCTGCTTTCTTCCTTCACCTGTATGTTACTACCACTCCAGAGCAGTAGCTTGTAACTACACAGCCAAATGGTGTGTTTCTTGGTTATTTTGGTCCACCCCTCCCCCCTCCCTCCCCCCCTTACAAAAAGTAATACAGGACTGTAGATAAAGGCAGACAGCAAGGGAAAAACACATAGCATGCAGAGAACAAACAACCTATGGGAGAAATTCCTTTCCAGTACCTAAAGGGGGGCAATAGGAAAGAAGGGGACCAACTCTTTAGCAGGGTCTGTTCTGATAGAAGAAGGGACACAGTTTCAAATTAAATAAGGGAGATTTAAACTGGATATGAAGAAGAAGTTTAGTTTTGTTCTTTACACTAAGGTTGGGGAGGCACTGGCTCAGGTTGCCCGGAGAAGTGGTGGATGCCCATCCCTGGAGACATTCAGGGTCAGGCTGGATGGGGCTCTGAGCACCTGATGTAGCTGTATGTGTCCTTGTTCACTGCAGGGGAAATGGACTAGGCAGCCTTTAAGGGTCCCTATCAACTCAATTCCATGATGATTCTGTGAAAACAGCAATGGAGACTCCCAGCAGACAGAGCCCCCAGAAATCTGGCCAACTCACTGGAAGACTTGGAAGCTCAGGAAGATAATAAAAGCTTGCTGTACATCCAGGGGGCCCTAAGTCAGTGTCCATGTCACACTCAGAGCTCTGTGCTCCAAATGCTCACATCCATGAAGCAAACAATCTCAGGCTGTTGAAGGGAAGAACTGCATTAATATCCTGCTAACTTAGCTCATGCTGCCCATTTAAAGTGAAGACGAGACGAGCTTTTTGAAAGAAGACGAAAGGAAGAGTTTATCAAGAGAGAATCAAACACCTAACACTGCAGCTGCTATTAAAGAAATGGTATTTCTCCTCAAGAACATTTCAGAGATACAACAGAAAGGTAAGAGCAAGCAGATAATTGAAGCAGAACTAACAAAGATTTGGCAATATACTGAGTAGATGTTACGTGACTGCCTTAAGTCACTTTTAAACAGTACTTGAGCTGTTTACTGCTAACTCTACAAGCAGCCTGCTTAGTTTTTTAATCAGAGCAGGCCACCCACATCTGACACAGCGAAAGTACATGTGTGCAAGAATCCCCTAAAAGCAGTGCAACTGTTTTAAACCATCTGACCTTTACCAAGCAAAAAACTCTCATTCCATGTTTATAAGGAGAAAAGTAAACTAAAATACATAGTTTTACATCATTTTTAAACCATGGGAGACACACAAGTAACAGTACTGGGATCAATAAACATGGAAATAAGTAAAAAAAAAATCAGAATTTCTTCTAAACACCAATATTTCAGCATATATTTTAGTTCCAGATTTACAGAGAATTATCAATACCAAAACATGTACATACCACATGTGCACCTAATTGGTTTTAGTCTGGCCAGGGAGCCCAGAGAAACCTTAAGGAAAAGCACAATGCCAAAGAACCCAAGCTGATTGTTACAGGCAGGGCTGGACACCATAGGCATACAACTGCCACATTTATGTGACATGAAAGTGTGCATTTTGCTTTTATTTCCCTTTTGGCAGGGCTAGAATGAAAACCAACAGCAACTAACTACATTGCACCTATTTTTTTTTTTCCAAACCCACAATTTATTCATGGAAAAATACTTGCAGGCAATCTATTAGGTTTCAGAACAGAGAGAGAGCAGAGAAACAGCCTAGAGCAGCAAGAAAAGCAACAAACAAACCTACAGGAACCAGCAGAGAATGCTCAGCAGGTTTAAGTTAGTTTTAGAAACCATAGCTTGGACTTAAGCAATTTGATTTATGCTTTCAACTTGTTGCTGATATGGGGTTCTGATTCCCCATGGCTCAAAGTAAATCAGAGGCACTCGGGTGAGAATAAGCACCAACATAAGACAAGCACACTATTTTTATATATGCTTCATTGAAAGCAACTTAACTCTTCTAGAGATAACAAGCGTGCAAAATTAGCAACGCTTCTGAACAATTATTTGCAACACTGATATTCTCACACTTCTTACTTTAGTGCAGAACTCAAGCAAGACATAAGGGAATTGAAGGGCAGTGGGATCAAAGCCCTTCCATCAGATGCAGGGATGCCTCTAGGAGAAGGGCAATGGAGTGAATCACAGGAGAATTGAGCTCTGCTGTGGCCAGTGTTTTATTTACGGAACAAATGTAAAGGAAATCAGTCTTGCACTCTGAAAGAGGCACAAAACCAACTGCTAAGGACTACCTCCAGATCAATACCAGCCAAGACATCCCCTTTCCTGAAGCAAGGGTTCAGACTGCTACCATCAGGAAATAGGAAAGTTGCCTAAGGATTAAAAAAAAAAGTCACGTTGCAAGATCATATTGAATACTTGAGGATGAATGACACAAACAGTACTTTTCATACAGTCTGTTAAATTGCAGACAAAGCAAAAACCATAATGCAACTTCAGCAGAGAATGCTTTTCTTTCACAAAAGAAACTCAGCTTCATGTCCTCAGTTTTCTGCTTTCAATCCAGTGACAGACAGTGGTAATTCATCAGTGGTTTGCCTATCATGGTGCTTGGATATATAACAACTTTAGAGCTCTGCATATTTAGATCCTGCCTCAGTTGATATCTACAACAGTTCCATGCCATTAACAGTGATTCTGACAAAGCACACTGCATCACCACAAAGTTAAGTCCAAGTGTTCTGTTGCACAACAAACCCAAGGAAGGTGCAGCTAGAACTGTTCCAGAAGGAGGAGATAGAGAGGCCAGATCAAAATGGAGAGTCAAGAGTTTCCTACTTAATTGATGACCAGCAGCAAGAGCTAACAAGAAAGATGAAAAATACCAAAGATAACTTTTGCTTCAGAAATACTCAAACACTTCCCCCCCAAAAATCAAACTCTATCCCAAACAAAATTAGGCAATAGAAAATGTTACATAATAAGCACTGATTAAAACCCATCCGCCATGTGACTGTGATCAAAGACTGCCTTGCCTCTTTTACAGAGACTCTGAGCACCTGGATGCTATCATTTGCTCACCTGTTTTGTTTTTCTTTGTTTTTGTTTTATAACCTGATGACAATTCCATGCATGCTAACAGCCACAACCCCTCTGAGTTTGTAAAGCAACAACATCCACAAACAACTTCTGCTCATGAAAATCCAGCATACAATCCTCAGGTACCATCAGGTTCACATCCATTTCTTTATTCTGTCTTGATAATAAAATACTGCAAAAACAGGAGATGCTGCTGCTCCGCATATACTTTGATTACTGTTTGGGTAGAGAAAGTTACAGCCTAGTTATGTGTCAAGTAACTAAGAAACAAAAATGCCCAATGCCCCCCAAAACTCACCAACCCCAAGTGGTTCAAAAGCTAATAGGAAATCAACAGTGAGCTCAATGTGCATGCAGGGAAGTAAAGCAATATTCACAGTGACTACATTCTTAAACAATTTTCAAAGTTTATTTTGCATAAGTGGTCAATATCATCCTTCAAAGCTGCTACCATATGAAAGGTTTTAAGAGGCCAAGAAAAACACTACTTGCCACTCTTTCTTTTTGTGGTTCACTTGATTTGCTTATCTACCTCCATAACCTCACACTGCAGGTTTCCTAAAACTAATTGTAAAACCACACATGAACTGTAGAGAGGTAAGCTAGATGTAACAGCACGTTAATCAGCAATGGGATTTGGTTTTCCATACTAATAATACTTCTACTATTATTTCACAACATTGAGTCTAAGCTCTTTTACCAAAAAGCAAAGCGGCTCAATTTGTATCTGATGGAAGAAAGATAATAGTCTACAATTTATTACCTGCAAGTGCCCAATTGGACAGTAAAGCTTTCAAAGCAAGTATAGCAAGCCATAACCTCAAATTATCTGTCTGGATAGCACAGGGATGACAGATTGCCTCCATACATCCTATAGGCCCATCACCAGGGCAGTTATTGTCTGGCTATACTGTCATGCCAGCTCTGGAAAAACATCACAGTGCTCAGCGCTACTCAACCCATCTGTTTCAAAAACAGCCACTCAGGCCCATCAGAATCTTCTGCAGTTTGAGTTCTAATTTTGTGTGTCATGCACTCAAAGTCATCTGGATGTTCACCAAGGGATTTAATGTTTAGGTCAACCATAGATTACATGAGCTGAGAAAAAAAATGCTTTTTTAGATGCACGCTTAACACAGCATGCACTTGGAAGCCACCAGAGAGTTGAACCTGCTCCAGACCTTGCCAGCTGCTCTGTGTTTCTGAAATAACCTGGGAGAGGAGCTCATAACAACCCATGTCCCAGCTCCCAGAATGTCAAACATCCACACCTCAGCAACAGATGCTCAATGCAGCACTGAAGCTTCCCATACAAGCAAACTTTCATTTGTTCCCAGTCATCATCCCCAGTGACCCCCCACAGCCCTGAGGTCAAAAACAAAGAGGAAAAATATGCACTCAGCATCCCTGACAAAATAGAGTTTTACTTGATGCAGTGGAATTATCTGACAAACTGAAAACAAATGCAAGAACATGAAAAGCTGGAAATGTTTGGATACAGTCAATTATACACTCAATATAACCAAAATAGCATTAGCATTAATAACTTTGGCAGGTAATTTAACTTGCAGAAACTGTTTCAACCCCCAAAATCAATACCAAACTTAATAAGTTAATAAACAATTGCAATTCAAGCTGCAATTTGGAATTGTACAACACCCTGAAAAAATACAATGCATATCCTGGTCACCAAAGCAAGTCCTAACAGTTCCTCTACAAAAACAGGAGAAAATAAGTCCTTCAGCTTAAGGCTCATCCCCAGGAAATTCTTACCATGTAGCGTTATTTACCAGTTAGGTAAATAGCTTGCATTTCTGCAGGCATTCCTGTGCAACGAGATATATACTTCCCTTCCAGTAACATGAAGGGATGTTCAATCAGTATCTTCCAAAACACAAACAGTTTCTGGAGCATGTCCTGTTTGCAAAATGTTTGCAATGAAGATGATAGTCACAGGGAAAAAAGAATTCTATAGGAATTCTCAAGTAATTGCTAGAACCGTATGAAAGTTATGATGCAGCAAACATGAGCATGCATGCAAATAAGCCTTATCTTTGATAACGTCTCAGGATTGGTACACAGCAGACTTCCTTACACAAGATGAAGTGAACAAAGTTTTGCATCAGTACAGCCAAAGAGGACTGTCAGCTTCCAAGTCCCCACCAGAGGTTTGAAACAGCAGTGTCATAGAGGGAAGTCAAGCACTGGTCATCTCTGGTCCATCCCCCAACTCAAAGCCAGTGGTAATTCTCTCCAATCCTACAACTCGTCCTCCTTCAACTGAGAAGCTTGGCAGCATGAAGTCCTAAAAACCACCTACCACCAGATTCATAGAAAACATCCATAGTGGGGCTACAGTTTCTCATGGTCTCCCTGGCTGTCCAGACAGAGGTCAGCTCTACAGCATCCATGTGATGCATCCATCCCAGAAAGCTGAAACTAGTGAAAACGTCATTCATTATTCAGCCTTCTGGAACAGAGCTGACCAGTTCACTCATCAGACTGACACACAGTTCATGCAAGGGGACTTCGTGTCATTCTGTCTCCCCTGTTCTTCTCTTTCCTAGGAAGCATCATTAATTATCACTCTGTAAATTTCACTTCATCTGATCTCTCTTTATAAGGGAGAGTGCAGTAAATCCTCCTGAAGTACCAGGGAAAAACCAAGCTGTTATTCCAGCACCAGCCTTCAAAAAGCACTGCACAGGGAAAGATCACAAGAAACTCCATCAACATCTCCCTTACAAGAAGTAACCCTTGCAATCCCAGTTCAGGACTTGACTAAGCACATGCAATCTGAATTGGATTTCATCAATCTCTGGAATGCCATATGACAGCAGAAGGGGTACAAGATGTCCTACAAAATCTACAGACCTCAATGACACTGTACCAGTGAGAAAGCTCTCCTGCACTCTGGGAAACCAAACACAGATTTGACCTGCCTGTAGTCTCGCTGCACTGAAAACAAACAAAAGAGTTAATGTCAACAGAAGACAGATGTGCTGTCCTTTCCCATCAGCTATCCATATCCTGTGCCCAGAAACCACTGAAAGCCAGCCTGGTGAACCTCTTGCTCAGCAAGGGTGAAAAACTGTTTGTCCTTCCATGAGCAGCTGCTGCTTCAGGGAGTTTTGAAGTATGTTTGGAATAGAAATAACATGAAATACAGAAACTAAGAAAAGAGATTAAAAACTGAAACCCTCAGGTACTATTCATAAATTACCTTCCTACCCCTGCTGCTTTTTTAGTTAGGGCTGACCATGCCACCCTTATGTACGTTATTTAGCCCTCTCACAGCAAGAAAACATTTCTTTTCTGAATACAAGTCAACTTAAAGTTCATCTAGCCTAAAGTTCCCCTGGCCTGGCTGTGACACAGCTCAGAGGCCAGATCCTACCCATACAGTGCTAACTGCTTCAGTTTGTATCCCCCTCATACCTATTCAGTCAAGACAGCACTACCACCTGTACTCCACTGGAGCCTCTACTGGGCAGACCTTGCTACCAGTCCTGTACTTTGCTATAGGGCATGGTTTTTGTGATGGTTTTCCTTCTTTGGTTAAGCTCTCAGCTGTAACGTCCTGTTAAGACAGACTAGTTCATTATATCAGTGTGGAAGTAATAATCAGAAGACTCCACAGAAATGCCTCTGAGGAGCACAATTAGTGAGCCAGTAACTGTATGCAGAGCTGTTGGTTGGGCCTTGCATTCAATTCACTGAACTTTATGCAAGAAACTTAAAATACTTGAAAGTGGTTAACTGAAGGCATTCAAAACCAACCAACTGCTACTTGTGATCAAATTCCAAGTGTTAGAAGCTTAAGGCTGGCAATCACCATAAAAACATGTTTTTCCAACAGGAAAGCCTCTGGAGAAAAGATGCCAGAAAGGAC
>PPHD01027818.1:0-11064 GCA_002909625.1 Bambusicola thoracicus
GCTTACGTGCCACCAGAGCCTAAGCCCGATCTGTTTCAGACATCTTGAGCTGGTCTCAGTCAGACATGGACAGGTGACCAAGCAGCTGAGGAGGAAATAAATAAACACCTCAGTCATCAGCTTGCAAGTTTAATGGTTAAATCAGTCATGCTTCTCTCCCATGCTTGTTTGTGCAAGCAAGGGAAAGTCTTTGCAACCTTCCTTTGTGACAGGTGAGTATAGCAGCACTTTGGCTATAGCACTGGAAGCACATATTGTGAATCCTTTATCTCCTCCTTCCACAGATTCTCTTAGAGGGCGAATACTTTTTAAGCTAGGCATGCTGTTCTTGGTAGAATTTATTTTAGTCTTATTCCTTCTGCTGAGATGTCTGTTTCCTTCTTGCTTGCACACTTATTATAAATTATTTTAAAGGGCTGGTAATTTTTACAGTACTGGGTAGCTTAAGGTTGAGGAAAAACAGCTCTACAGCTGTCTCTCCTAGCATCTACTTGTTTCAGATTCACTTTCTGAAGCACAGGTAATCACTGTTAATTTACAGATCTGTGCATGCGGAGAGGTTCTAGAAGTAACATGATTAAATTAAGATTCAGTATCAGCTCACTCAGTACCCAAACTAGAAGCAAAAGAAAAATGTTTTTATATCTAATAAGTATTTTTTTCCCCCTTCAAGTTGTAATTTTTCACTTTTGCAAAGAAATGTGAGCTATGATACTGTGTACCAACATAATCAGCAGTTGAATGGAAAAACAAAAAAATCCTGGCTCCTATAGTTTTTGTTCTGACTCAAGTGTATAAGGCAAATCTAGTTATTAATCTCAAGCGCAAGTTTCCTCATCTTCTTGAGGCTTTCATTTCATGTGCTGGAATTAGTTTTTGAACTTGTGTGTGAAATATGAATGACTTAATTGAGCTGAACTTACCCTGGTGTTACTCTATTGACTTAAGTCACTGTTACCTTTGTTTTGTCATCCTTTCTGACCAGTGCAGGCATGGAGCTCCTGCAATCAGATTCTCTTCAGACAGGAAGAAGATGCCTATTATTTATCTCAGTTTTTCTCATTGTAGTTTGCATGGAGAAGTCATTTTTAATAGATGGTTGAAAACTTCTGTAGCTGGACTGAGTTTTTCATGTTACCTCCACTTTGCCATTAAAACTTTATTCAAGCAGTTTACTTAAACTCAATAATAAGATACTTTTGCAACTTCTTACATTGCTATATTCTTAACCTCAGTTACTTTACTCTAGGTAAGTCTGCGTTAGTGATAATACATCTGTGGTTACAACTTGAGTTACGTTGCTTATCTATTTACTGATTTTACTTTCTATGTTTCTTGCTCTGTAGTCATGTTTTCACAAGAGAAAGCTTATGTAATGCTGTGTAAGAAGCTTAAGTTAAAACAAAACAAAACCAATGCTAGAAGTCATTTCAGTGTTTCCCTTGTGGTTGGGGGGAAAAGGTATTATCCAGCAGCACTGAATATCTGTTTGGGGGTAAAAGCTGAGCTCTGCTGTCTTGTACACTTGAGGCTTTTTGAGTACATGCTAGTGTCTGAGTGTCTTAATGGAGAGCTTGCTTGTATAAACATCAAGCTGAAGGTGATCACTGTACTATGATTCTGCTTTTCTATTCAGCTTGACTCTGCTTTTTTATTCAGCTTTCACAAATCTGTTCTGTTGTTATTTTTAAGGTGAAAGACCTTATTTGTGTGACTACCCAGATTGCGGGAAAGCTTTTGTTCAGAGTGGGCAGCTCAAAACTCACCAGCGTCTCCACACAGGGGAGAAACCTTTTGTCTGCTCAGAGAATGGTGAGCCATCAAATAATAACTTGTGGCTTTCAGAATCAAGGGCCATCTAGTACCAAAAATGTATGCACATTCACAGTGCAGCAATCTATCAAAGCTTTGGATCTTTGTAGGAGATTCCAGGGAAGAGGACAGCTAGAATAATCTGCATAATGATGCAAATATGTATCTAAGAATTGCCTGTGTTGTTATATAAGTTGCCAGTACTGTTGTCAGTTGTTGATAAAGTATGAAATGATTGGGCATGTTACTACTCTTGCATATAAAAGTTGCTCTTTTCTAAATCTCGCTTTTTCTATAGTGAAGAAGGCTGGATTCAGCAGCATCTGTATTATAAGCATAGTATGTGTACATGGTGGTTGACTGCTTTCTGTAACATGTTTTTCATTGTCATTTTGTGTGGTTTTTTTTAAGGGTGTTTGAGCCGATTCACACATGCAAACCGCCACTGCCCCAAACATCCATATGCCCGACTAAAGAGGGAAGAGCTCACTGACAGATTGAATAAAAAACAGACGGCTGACAATAAAGCTGTGGCTGAGTGGCTAGCAAAGTAAGTTTCTTTAGGCAGCTATAAAAGTGGCCTGAGCAAACACTATTTTTAGGGGCAAAAAAACAAACAAAAACCAAAACAAACATACACACACACACACACACACACAAATCCATCAGAAAAACCAACTAGCAAAGAACAAACCAGAACTGGTATGCCTCTAGTGTTATCTAGTCCAGCCTTGCCCCTAAGACTCACGAAATCTTGTGAGAAAACTTGACTTAAACTAGACTTTTGTTTTTTTTTTTCTCTGCTTCATTGTTTCTTTGCTTGAACACATGCTAATACCTTGTTAGTTAGTGGCTATAGTCTTCCTACTGAATTTGCATTTATATGAGGATCAAGAATAGGGTATGCATGAGTAGCCTGTTGAGGATAGCATGTGACAGCATGATATATCACAGATGTTGGTTGAGGACTTCACATTTAAAATGCCTAATAAATGTATTCTTTGTGTTTGACTTTGTAGGTACTGGGAGACTAGAGAACAGCGTGCTCCTGCTTTGAAAAGTAAAACAATCCAGAAGACTGATCAGGAACAACAGGATCCAATGGAATATCTTCAGTCTGATGAAGAAGATGATGAAGAGAAAAATAGTGCTCACTCTGCTGCTCGCCGCCGCCGCCTCCAGGAACAGCGTGAACGAATGCATGGGGCTTTAGCTCTAATTGAGCTTGCAAACCTAGCTGTGGCACCACTGCGACAGTAGATACAAATGGAATTTGCCTATACAAAATTTATTTCCTGGTGGCACTTAACCAGTTAGATTCTGGGCATAAGCTAAGCACCTTATTTGCTTGTTATAGGCTGCTATTCTGTAGAATTTATGAAGAATGTTGTTGCTCCATAACATGGGGTAAGAGAATTGCACTTTTTGTAAGGTTAAAGATAGTTGTAAAGTTTCTAAGTATTTTTGTAAATAGGGGACTGCATAATGCAGGGTTAACAAAGGTCATGTGGGAAGCTAGATTTTGCAAGGTTAACTCATTTGAAGCAGTTTTCACAGGAAGCACTTTCTGAACAGTGTTTATGATTAGCAGGATGGTATGGTACATGTGGCCAAAGAAGGCTGACAAAAAGAAAAGTATTTATCTGAACTATTTAAGTAAATTTATATTGTGATAGGTCTGAAGATACTGTAAGCACCAATGAAAAATATTTTTCTAATGTCAGTGTGGTTTTTTTTTTTTTAACCTTATGTCACTGAGGTAGAAGGCAAAGCTTAGTAATTGTGGCTTGTAGATGTGAAGAAACTGCTTCATGCAGATAAACTGTAGAATAGTCCACAGTCTTCGCTGTGACTGCTCAAGGAATGAGGCTTGACTTTATTTTACATTTTCTGATTTGATCTCAGCAGGATCTCTTGGTAGCACTTGTTATTCCTAACCTATGATGTTGGAACTTTTGCACATTGTTGGATGTATCTGAAAATGATTAGTCTTGCAAAGTCTAGACAAAGGTAAAGAATTGGTGATATTTTTTCAGATGTCTTTGGACCCTGTAATGATTTGGCACTTGTTTTCGTTAATCAGGGGGTATTTACAGGGTGTTGTGGATTTGTAGTAAACTATTCTAGATCTCTTACTAGCAAACACTAAATTTTAAAGTCTTGCTTTTACATGTTTATTAGCACATAGAAGCCCCTGTACTTTTGTGCATAAAGCCACCTTATTGCTTTACTTAAGGATAACATGCCAATTTTGTGTTCACTAACTTTAGTACAGCTATCAGTAAACACTGCAGAAAAATATTCACTATACAACTAGAAAATAGGCTTCCAAAGGTAGTTACAAGTGTATTAACAGTGTGATTTCATATATTTCCCAAATAAATGAAGTTACAGAACGCTGCTTAGTAAACTCAAATGCTGATATGAACTATTTTGTTACTTGGTGAATGTTGTATACTTGGGCATACCATTGTGTCATGGTAATCTTCTGTATTTTGCTTGGAAGACAACGAGAGAATCATGATGTGCTAACAGTATATTGTTTTGAAAGTGAACTTTTTTCTTTTTTGCAGTTGAGCTACTGCTTTAGGGGATATTAAACATTTACTGTCCTGCTTGCTCTTAACTCTTCCTTCCCTCTGAAGGTCAGAAAATTCAGATGAGAAGGGAAGCCACTTTCCCTCTTGTTTAAATGAGAGGAAAATGTTACCAAGCACTAGAAACAAACTGACTTAGATGCCTACAGATCTTGCAGTACAGTAGTCTCTTAACATCAGAGAACTGCGACTGTTGAATTATGGTCTTTGTTAATCTCTTGTAGAAAATCCTTTTTACCTAGTTTGTTGATCATTGTGTTGAATCACTTGACTTTAAAAGTCATAGGATATTTTAAAAAACGTATGTAATATAATTAGTTTTGTACTAGTTATATGGTTTAACTTGTGTTTTCAACTCCTAAACTCAGCTATCATCAGGCTCATTTAAGTCTTTTGAGCTTAAAAATATGTAACACTTCATAATCATTCCTGGTGCCTGAGCCTATGTAAAATGGGTAACTCAGGATACAGATTTATAATTCTTCAAATAATATGATATTCACTGTTCAGTTTGCAAAGAGCCTGATCCCAAATGAGCCATCAGTGTGAATCTATTCTTCTGATTTGTAACTCAGAGTTGCTTCTGAGTAGTATTTCACAGGACATCCAATTGTTGTAATTGTCAGCCAGTTGCAGAATGAAGTCAAAACTTCAATAGATGACTTTTTATCCTCCCATCAGCTGTAGTGCTTTGGTCAACTTGAAGAGTATTTCTTTCGGTATGGTAAGTATGCTGAATTCTACTTAGATGTAGACAAAATTCAGACCTTTCAAGATGTTTTGTGTTGTGACAAGTTACTGGTAAAATGTCAAGTTAAAAAATTGAGATGTGGAAGACTGCTTTGTATATTAAGAAGTGTTTACATTGAAGAATCTTGAAGATTACTGTTTGGCATGATTTAACAACAGAACAGTGAATGTGTTGTCACTTCAATACTTGTCTTTGAATAAAAGTTTGACTAAACTTGAAAATTGAACCAATGTGTGTACTGTTTTAGTTTTTCCATTTTCTCTTTTCTACTACCAGCCTGACATGTCACAGAACAGAGGTGGTTATTTCTGCTGTTTATTGAAATTTTACACATGTTCTCCACCTAGACCATGTCCTGAGTCACTTCCACCTCTATTTCTTGGCCTGTCCACCACTCCCGCTTGCTCTCACTTGACAAGATGTTGAGAATTTTCAAAAATAAAGCCCAGGTCTATTGTGTTGAGAAAGTCCACAACAACTAAGCAGACAGGCTAGAGGCTGGAACAGCTTTAGGATCTGGACTGCAGTGACTCACAGCTGTGTATGGTTGGCTGCTTTTAACATCTCAGTCTGAGTGTCTGTGCTTCTAGACACGAATTTGTATTTGCTTGTACAGAGCTCTTCCTTGAGGAGGCTGGTTTAAAATTAAGGAAGTGGGTATCACACTTTCACGGGCAGTACTTTGTTGAAGTGACGGCACGGGCGCACTATATCACAGTATGGAGCGAGGGTATGCGTCACTCATTGAACTGACCGGGTGTGAGCAAAGGTCGCCGGCGCCTCATCCGTCCCGGCCGCCCTACCCGCCCCGCGTCACCAGGGGACGCCCTGCAGGCCTTCCTGCCAGACCGGGCCATGGAGGCTACCCATGTGCTGTCCGGGCGGGGCCTCGCCCGCCGCAGCCGGTTGCCATGAGCCCTAGGCTTGCTGCAGGGCGGCCGAGGGGAGCCGCCTTGGCGCTCCCCAGAGTGCTGTCGGCCGTTTTCTATGGAACGTATACTCCTTCCTCATCGTGTTGGTGAACAAGGGCCTACTCAGTGTCTACAGGTGAGGGGCGGCGGTCGTGCAGTCCGGGCTGTTGCCTCCCCTTCGGCTGGGCCGCCCCACCAACCCTGCAGGCCCCTGCGGCGCGAACGAAGCGACGCACTGGGCGCCCCCGACGGAAGCACCGATAGAGGGCTGCTGGGGCTCGGAGCGAGAGTGGAGGAGCGCGCTTGTCTGCAGAGAAATCCAGTGCCATTTGGTTATGCAATACCTGAGAATGGATGCTGTATCTTTATGCAGCTGGATGAGCTTTTTCAGATTCCTGAAGTACTTTTTTGGATACTCACTGCATGGTCAGTGGGAGATCTGTTCACAAAATGAAGGAGGAAGTGCTGCTTGGAAATATCAATAGGGCATATGATAAATCAATAGAAAACAAATATGTCATAGACAAAGACCAAACAATAATAGTATCCAGATGTAACATTTCAGCAGCAAACAAGGGGCTGAAGTGCCCACTGAAAACGCAGTAGGTAGGTTCTAGCTGCACTGTACAGTCCGTGCATGTGTGTGGTCCAAAGGGGCAGGAGAGAAAGACCACGAGACACTATATTTTATTATTTCATATTGGAAATTAGGATTTAAAATGACTACAGCATTTTCTTTCCTTTTTTTTTTTTTTTTTTTTTTCTTTTTCCATTACCCTACATACTGATAATATGTCGAGAAATAGTGGTCATTATTTGTTCAGAGACATCGTTAGCTACCAGCTCTGGTGCAGTTTGGATAACCTACCTTTTCAAGCCAGCTTCTCCTTTGCAGAATTTTGTTTTGCAGTCAGTATTAATGACTATGAGTGTGTCTCAACTATTGATGAATACTGTATGTTCTTAATGCACCTTGAAATCATCAGTATTTATGCTTTTAGAAAACTCCTAGGAATGTCTGTAATGTTGGTTATAAAGTGCACAATCCACATTTTTTCTTTAATGTGAATGAAGGTTTCCCAGTGAGTGGTTCTGAATTCCTGTTGTAAAAAACCTTTTGAGACCTTGAGAAATGTCTTTCCTCTTCACCCTGTGTTGATCCCACTACTCTCCCTTGCTGTAGCCTTTATTTTAACATAAGTATGTAGAAGGGCGTTAAAAAACAGCATCCTTTTTGTTGGTTCTAATAACAAAGGCCTTCCTGCATATGCTGGGAGCATCCAGTGTTTACGCATTGCTTGCAGTGCTGGATTTGACTAGCCACAGTGAAGCAGCTGAATTGGTCTTTGTTGATATCTTTACTTTTTAAAATACCATTGCACTGCAGTCTTTTGACAACTTTTGCTTTCACTGACACCAGGATTAGTGCTATGTTTAACTCCTAGACTGATGTACAGCCTCAGTGCTTTCAGCTAAAATTCTGAAGTAGCAAGGTACTTAACTTTACTGAGAACGCTTTAGAGTTCTTGAGCCATTTGAAGAAAATATTTTAAAATATTGTCTGTGACAATATGAAGTTGATTGCACTTCATCTGTACTTTTCTCCTGTCTGCTGTAAAAGAAAGGCATAATTTTAACATAGGTAAAATGAGTCTTATTCCTCTTCCATGCTTTTCTAGCACGCACAGCATTGAGAAGACGGCCTTTGACAAAGACAAAATCTCCCAGTGATAATGTAGGCACAGAATTACCAACTAATAGACGCAATAGAGTATGGGATGTGTTTTGTCTTTCTGATAGCAAATAGGACTAGATGTGCACACCACCTTTGTTCCCATTTATTACATTGGCTTGTTGTTATTTTATGCAACATTTATACTGTAGGAAAATAACAGTTCTAATTCTACCATCTTTTAGTTTAAAGCCATTCTGCCCTTGTCCTGTCACTGCACTGCCTGATAAGATGTGCCTTGCTGGCTTACCTTTGGGCCCTCTCGTGAGGAGGATCTTCCATGCCAGTGCTATAAAAATATAACTCATCTAGAGGACCTACTGTAATAGACTAGATTACCAAATTTTCTAGAGAAGAGGAGTGCAGAAGTATAATGGCTTTAGCAGAATTTGAGGTCAGAGTGATGCCACTGTAGCTGTTTTGTTGTATGTTTTTACAGACATCTAAACCAAAACTGAGAGTTTTGTAGATTTTAAGTATTTCATAATTTTGAGATGCTGAGAAAGAAAATGCTTTTCTTTTTACCTAATGAATGAATTTTCTTCCACTAGCAATGTTAGGTAGTAATTTTAGGCACCTGATTCTGCAGCTCCCTGTCGTACATACACAGAATTATTCCTCTGAAGTGTCTGTTCAGGCAAATGTAAGGCCTTCTGCAGCAGCACTCTTCTAGGTAGTACTTAAGGCAGTGTGAAGAAGGAAGTAGTTTCAATCCTGTGAATGCTCGGATTATGAATTATTGTTCCTTCCTGTTTCCCTGACTGCAATTTAATTTTGTTGTTGTTGTTATTCTAAATACAAATTCAGCATCTCTTCCACCCATGTGATGTATCTATTTTAGCTTTCCTATTCAGATTTCTGTAACAGAAAAGTAAATATGACTGTTATTTCTACCATTAACATTTTGTTATATTCTGTTTTGCTTCATTATCAGGAATCTGTTTATGTTATGGGCTTGCCCAGCTTTTTGAGCTGTCTGTAGCATGCAGGTGATCTAATGCATAACTTCCAAATGTCTGTTTCAGAATATTTAAAAACAGTGTTAAGATTTGTAGCATTATGCAGTTGGTGGTGGTTGTCTTAAACAGGGGGCTAGTTGGTCCAGATGGCCATGCTGTCAGACTTCCGAAGTGTCATATGCAACTGTTTTCTTGAATTAATAAAAAAAATATTTCAAACTGCCTCACTTAATCCAGCCCAACATTAGGTTGTTTCAAAGTTGTTTGTTTGATATGTTCTACCCTTCATGCTTCTTGTACATTCTATTTTCTTCTTATTTGAAAGTGCAGCTTGTTTACTAAGCGCGTTTTCTTCTTTGCTGTATGTTTTCAGAGACAGTTTTATTGCTTGTCCTTTATTTTTACAATACAAATTATTGTAGCTTACCCTGCCTTTGATGTATACAGAAAGGTCTATTTCACAGGCACAATGTTATGTAGCAAATAGCTTTTACGTTCCATTTCAGAACTGGAGAGAGACTTTTTAGAAGGTAGACAGTTGCAAACTGTTTTACAAACTGGCAAATCTTGTGATTTTGTGACTAATTTTCAGTGATTTTGTTATCTAATCTTCTTCTAGTGCCAGACTGACATTTTTATGTATAGTGTGTGGCTGGGAATTTCTTCTGCATGCTTGTTGCTGGAGTAGTGGTTTCATGCACTGCTTAGTAAAATTAGATAAGAGCTAGACACACAGATGCTATTCATTTGACACTGCTTGGATTTTATTTTATTTTACTTTGACAGTTTGTTGATGTTCACAGTGCTCAGGAGGTTTACCATCCCACTTAGGTTACTGCTGGAAGTCATACTTGGGTGAATTTCTTTCTTTTCTTGCTAAGATACCTTTATTTTAGATCATACAAAATAGGTTACTTGTCACATCTCATGAAGATATTGAATGAGTGACTTTTACTGGCAAACAAAGAGAAACAAAGAAAGTGGTGTTATTTTTTGTTTGAAGACGTGGATACATGCATGGTAGTGAATAAAGGAAAAAAAAAGGCATGCTATCATTTATGTAACTTATTCTCTTAACAGTTATTCAGGGGTCGAGTAAGTGGAATATGACTTACATGGTTCTTTTAGTGATTTTAGTTTGCTCCTTTTAGTTTTGCAGATCTTCAAGCTGTTTCAAGAAGATAGATCCTGAAGTCTCAAAATAGTGATGATAGTATGACAGTTTGTTCATACAGAGTAGCTTTCTGAGTCAAGTCTTAAAACATACCAGTTGAGTGAAGCAAAATGGCATCTAACAGGGTGCTGTTAGGTCAGAAAACTCTTTTATTACATTTGTTTTGTTTTGTTTTGTTTTTTAATGAGGAACTGAGAACTTTATGTAACTGCAGCTTGGAATCACTGGTTTTATTTCTACTGACTTGGAAGAGCAGGAAAATAAATATGTAATACTTTCTCTTGCCATTATAGTTATATCCAGAAGGCTTGCACTTGGATGAAATAAGATCAGAAAGGGAAGAATAGTTTGCTGAAGCTGAGCCCAAGCAATGTGAGATGATGGTTTGGGAACAGGTTTTCAGAAAGCCCATAATTGGATTGTCATTTCCTTTCTGGTTGAAGCTTATCCTTTTGGTGATCAAAATTGATTTGATTCATACACGGGGATGCACTCATATGCTTTTCTAAGTATAAATTCTCACAGGGAAAGCAGGAGTTGCTATCTTTTCTCTTTGACCTGAGGATTCCCTAAAGCAAGTGAGGAAAATGTGAGTTAGTGAGTTTGCAGGATTTCTCCAAGAGGTATTTACCTTCTGTTTTGATGGACCTTTCCAGCTCAGAGCTGGAAGCTGGCCTGAAAGATGTGGAAAAATAAGGCACATGTGTGATGCAAAAATACGTAATACATTTCTAAATAAAGTAATGTAGCTTTAAGAAGCGGAATAGTTTTATGATACACTTTTCCCTACTTTGTGTCAGGGCTGATGTAGACAGACCTAGAATCACAGAATCATAGAATTACTTAGGTTGGAAAGGACCTCAAAGATCATCAAGTCCAACCGCAGCCTAACCATAGTACCCTAACTCTAACAACCCTCCGCTAAATCATATCTCTGAGCACCACATCCAAACGGCTCTTAAACACATCTAGGGATGGTGAGTCAACCACCTCCCTGGGGAGCCTATATAACATACATATGTATATACATGTATACATATGTATACATATATAACATACATATTGAAGAATATCATAAACTGTGTTTTCCATTCCAGATGAAAGGTTTCCAAATAAGCATGTATTTAA
>PPHD01027819.1:0-11064 GCA_002909625.1 Bambusicola thoracicus
AAAAATTGTCCTTTATTTTACTTTTACTTATTACTTTGTTTTGTTCAACATTTTCCTGCCTTTGTTTTCTAAACTTTTGTGTGGTAACTGTTGGGGCACGGCCTGAACCACTGATTGAGCACCTGGGGAAAGGACTCGGTCAGCCCTGGCAGCACAGCTGAAGGCAATTCAGCTGTGATCAGAAGGGGTGGAGCCTGGCTGCACCTCTCTTAGACCCCATTTAAGGGCTGACCCCCCCTGGGGTGAAGCTTTCTCCTGCAAACCTGCAATCTTTTGATAGAGGTGAGCAATCTTCCCTTCCTTTACAGCACTTTTCTATCATGCCAGTCCTTTTGTCATCACGCCTCTGTTGTAATGCCTTTCCCATTGTATTGATCTGTCCAATTGCTACAAACTTCAGCTGGAAATGGCCTGCATCCCAAATCCCAGTTCTGGAAACGTGGATTTATACTTCAGTGACTGAGAGGGAATGAGTTTTTTTTCAAAGGGCTAATAATTTTCTTAATAAATAATTGTAGTGCTGGGCAGCTGATGATTTTATTGGTGCTTCAGATTTAGATATCTTGTTTTCTTGCTTAAGCCCATTTTGGAGCCTAATAATACTTCTTTCTAAGAGGTTAATCAAGTAAACTTGACTATGAGGCTGATGCTTTGTGCTCAGAAATAAGTTCATTAGGTTGGACAAAGCTGGAATATAATTAAAAAGACGGAGAAAAAAGAAGTGGAAGAAAGAATTACATGAGAAGATGAAAAAACTATTTCATCACAATATAAAACAATCTCTCTTTGAGCTGATATCAAGAAAATAATTCCTTGAGCTCCTCATAACCAGTACTCAGACAAAAAGGGTCTAGATGGGTCAGGAGAGCAATCGAAGCCAGCACTGTTGGTACAGGTAGCACATCCGAAAGTGAACAACGCTACAATGATTCACAGAAACTGAGAAATGCAGTTACTTGGAATAGGTGACAGTTTGATTCAGGGCTTAGAGAATGAAATAGCTGTGGCAAAAACAACTTTTCATTTCTGCGGAAGTAATTAGATTTATACAGACTGTCTTGGCAATGGCTTACAACTGGATCTCAGCCTCCACACAGCTTGAAGTGGTGAAATCTCTCCAGAACTGGCAGTTCAGTGCTCGGCTCAGCTCCAGCATCAGAGCACTGGGGCTGGAAATGCAGCAATGCTCCCATTTAGAGAGGATGATCCATCATCTTTGTGGGGAATCCTGGCTGGCAAGGCTCCCTTGTGTAGGTCATATTCTGTTGTTCAATATGGTAAAAACCCAGTGGTTTTGGTTAATAAAACAGAGCAGCATTTGGCAGCTTCACTCTTGCATGCTTTTTCTCTATTTTAATGTGTCTATAGAAGATTTATTAGGTCTGTATCTGAAAATCTTCCCACATAGTTTTATGTGGACAGAAGGAATAATTTCCTGACCACTTTTCTGAAGTGATTTTCATTTTAGATTTGGCATCATTCTTTCTACAATGAGCTCCGCGTTGCACCGGAGGAGCATCCTGTGCTGCTGACTGAGGCCCCGTTGAACCCCAAGGCCAACCGTGAAAAAATGACTCAGGTATGGTGGGCTACCAGGTGGGAATCATGAAATTGGTAAGGCTGGAGAGACAACTACGACCACCCAGTCAGGCTGTCAAACCATGCCTGCAACTTCTCTAGACCACATCACTTAATGTGACATCTAGTCTTTTCTTGAACGCCTCCAGGGATAATGACTCCACCACTCCCTTGGGAAATGCTGCACTGCAGATCATTTCTGCATGGAAACCATACAGGAAGCCACAGTATAAGAGTCCTCAATGTTCAGCTTTCTTAATATGGAAGATAATCGCTTAGGGTTAACATCTCTGAGCACAAAGAATTGGGGAAAATCGCTCTTAAAAATTGAGTCTTTGTTCTAGCTTGGGAGAATGGATTGCCTAGGAGTATTTGAACTGAGATAATGCTTTGCTGAACATTTTTTTTGCAGATAGATGTGCCCAGATTTATTTAACAAGCTTGTCTCAGAACCAAAAGTGGACCTCCAAAGTTCGTACGTTTTAGAACAGCCTTCTGGCCAGAAGTCCATGTTGCAGATTTGACTAGTGGTGTAAAGAGAAGTAAATGTGATTTAAATACAGATAAGGAAGTAAAATCACATGGGAAAATCAAATGTAGCTCTGAGCTTCTCTTTGTGCACACATTTGGTGTATATTTAATAGAAAGATTATGCATCCATTCAGCAGCAGTGTAAATATACTAATTAAGTAGTGAGGTTGGCAGAACACGTTACTGGGAGATAATACACAGCAACAAAACATAAGAAAAACCTAGTTTATGGCAACCAGAAAGTGTAGTTTATACAGTAGACATGTCTGAGACTGTTTCTTTGTCATTATGCTGTAATGATAAATCCTGTTTAGAGGCTTACGGTTTATTACTTATTGCATTAAATTCATTGCATCAATTAACTATGAAATATCTAATTACAATACTCTTTAATTGTTGGCATACTTTTCATTAAAATAGACTTTATTGGCAAAGGCATTAGCTTACAAAATCCAAATTTTAAATGTAATTCCCTGATTCCAGTGACTCTGCACTTCTCCCAGGTGGGATGGTGAGATGTGATCATAGTAGTACCATTAATGATGGAGTGGCATTGCGTGGGGTAGGTGGCATTAGTTTAAGAAAGAATAAATGCTATATGGCTGTCCATACCACACTACTTCCCTGTGAGCCCTTAATGTTTTTACTCAGCAGAGCTCCAGCAAGAAACAAAAGATATTCCATCTGCTCTGATAAAAACATAGAGTATCTGAAATAGGAAGTGAAAAGAGTTCCAGCTTTTTAGGGTAGAGAAGATGGGGGACAAGATGAGAGAACATCTTACATCATAAGTTGGAAAAGAGTCATAAATATCATTGAGTCCAACTCCGGACTCCAACTGGACCCCCCAAAAATCAGACTGTATGAGAACAGATGCTCCTTCAGCTCCAACAGCTGGGGGGAAGGTTTTTCTATGCCCACTGCCTTCTGGTGAAGAACCTTCTGATATCCAAGGTTACCATAAAGAGAAAAAAGTGTTTGCTGGAGACATAGTGAGATGATATAGACTTAAGCCAGACCAGGTGAAGTTTATCTATACACCAAGAGAATCCTGAAGTTCATGTTTCACTAGATATGTTTGCCAGAGGAATCTGGACACTCTAGCAGAGGAATTTTTGAGAGAGAATAAAAGCTGTGCCAGGAATGGTCGGGTCTTCCTTTTTTTTCCGGCTGTGTTTTTGTGAATTTTTAACTTACATATAAATACTTCAGATTGCTGCATTGTTGCAGTGGGGTGAAAAAGTTGCTCAGAGTCGTTGCCTTCAATGAATATTATCAGTAATAACCTGACCTAATCTGAGGGTCCTTAAAACTCACTGAAGTCAGTGGATATCTTTTATGAATTCCTAAAGAAAATGTGGCATGATATTCATAGAAGAGCCACAGATATCTTAAAAAATAAGAAAAATCATAGGCTTGGATTGGAAGGGACCTCAAGGATCACGGAGTTCCAACCCCTGCCACAGGCAGGGTTGCCAACTGCTAAATCAAGTACTAGATCATGCTGCCCAAGGCTCCATCCAACCTGGCCTTAAGTACCTCCAGGGAGGGGGCACCCACAGCATCTCTGGGCAACCTATTCCAGCACCTCATCAAAAAGAGTTGTTCTGCTGTCTCTTCAGATGCTTTTAAGTGTAGCTGCTAAAGGTTTGTGAATTCTTAATTACAGATTATATTTGAGACATTCAATGTGCCAGCCATGTATGTAGCAATTCAGGCAGTGCTGTCTCTGTATGCCTCTGGAAGAACCACTGGTGAGTCTGTCTGGGTGTTGTGTTGTCCACCTGTCCTTCACTTGTGCATGCACACACTCCTTCGCTGCAGCATGCCAGCTGTTTATTAAGAAGAATCAGTTCCTATATGGAAAGAGTACACCTTCCACTGTGCCATGCAGGTGCTTCTTGGTTGTTCTGATCTTAGTGGCAGGTGTGGACATAGGCCTCGTCATTCTGCTTAAAATGATCAAGTCACTACTACTCAACAATGTGAACAGGTGGATAGTACAACTTAATACTGCCCTTAATTGCACAGCATGGAGAATAGTTTGTATCTTATCTGGGTTGTTCCATACCTCCAATTTCCTTCTTACTTCATAAGTATTGTCTCTATTGTCAAGCTCCATTCCCCGTACAAGATAAATACTGTTCAGTGGTTGAATGAAAAATATTTAAGTATTGAATGTCTATCAACAAACCTGATGTCTGCTGTTAATTAGCATGTCTTCTCTAGAATTAGCATGTAGTTCTATTCTTATTGCCATTTAGAATCTGATTAAAAATCAAGGCACTGAATTACATTTTAGTATCCTTTTAGTCTTAGCATACTTTGAAAATAATTAGAGTATATCTGTTTATGTAGCCTGATGCCATGGTATAAATCTATATTTAAAAAAATCACCAGCCTACAGGAATTACAACCTGTTATAAATACTCGTTTTATGTCTAAAATTTGACTGTTTATATGCATCATTGATATCAGAAATGCTTTATTCATTTTGGGTGGCAAACATACACTCACTTCCGTTCTTGAATAGGAAATTGACTCATCTGCAGACAGATAAACCATTGTTACGTTTTCCCTTACGGAATGATTTATTTTAATGGCAGACATTTTTATATGCTGTTTATATACTCTCTCATGTCTGTGAAACGCTAGCAGTCTTCTGAAATGAAAGACTGTATATGATCATTATTGTTAGCATCTGTTCAGTAAGAACAATATAATCAAGTTGCTGAATGTTGCACGTCTTTTCCCAGACACGGTTGCTTAGTTTGAGCTAACAATTTCATCTCACATGTGAGCTCTTTAGTTATAAAAATGACAGCAGCAATTGGGTGAGCAGCTTTATTTGTTGCTGCACATTTCATTTTAGAATATGAGGAACGTAGAGACTATATCAATGGAAAATATCCAGCTTCTCCTTTTCTTTCTCTTTTCAGGGATTGTTTTGGATTCTGGGGATGGTGTCACGCACAATGTACCTATCTATGAGGGCTATGCCTTGCCCCATGCTATTATGAGGCTGGACCTTGCAGGGAGAGATCTGACTGACTATCTCATGAAGATCCTTACAGAGAGAGGCTATTCTTTTGTCACCACTGGTAATGAGCTTTATTTTGCATGCACTTTGCTTATATTTGTTCTGGTAGTTGTGTTACTATGTTGTATGCGTATGTATACAGTATATGTATATTTTGATGCAATATACATCAAAAACCCTATCTTTACCTTAGCTAATGGAGCTCTTCTGGCTGTGTCTTGCAGCATATCTATTGAGCTCAAGGACATGGTTACCACTTTGTTAGGAAATCCTGTGTCATTGAGAAATATAACTGGCTGTCGGAGTTGATCGTATCTGTTCCACAGACAAAGGAACAAAATTAGTAGCTGGTAATAGATGAACCTCTGGAAATCTGATCAAAGTTTTGGCACATAAAATGTAAAAATTGATATTTACAGTATTTGGCAACACAATACATCTTTATCAGCAGATGAAAGAAATTTGGTTGTGCAAATGAGAAGTAATTTAGTTAAGAAGGCAGAGAGATCAAGTCTGATGGACTGTATGGCCACCATGGGCCTAAGGAACTGTGCATGAAAACGTCTGTGTTCAATCTGTTGCACTGTATGTTGATAGAATCTTATTGACTCTCTGCAGCGGAACGGGAGATTGTGAGGGATGTAAAGGAGAAGCTTTGTTATGTGGCTTTAGATTTTGAAAACGAAATGGCAACTGCTGCTTCCTCCTCCTCCCTTGAAAAGAGCTATGAGCTTCCTGATGGACAAGTCATCACCATTGGAAATGAACGATTCCGATGTCCAGAAACTCTCTTCCAGCCATCCTTTATAGGTGAGACAGGACTTTTCTTTCTAGGAGCTTATCAGAATATAAAAAGCATGATTTATCAGAAAGTATAGGAAACTTTCACAGCTGTAGGATCTCAGATGTTTGTCCTCAAATGTCCTTAGAAACGTGCAGCTTCTATTGGCTTATTTTGTTCTTTAGAAGTTGCTTCAGAAAGATCTCTGTTCATTTAGAGTATGGGAATTCTAAGGCAGTTTCAAACTTTTATAAATGCTGTAGAAGTTCTAAGATGATGTTTGGAGAACTGTTGAAAGATCACTGCTTTTTATCTTGACTGATGTATAACCGCACAACACTGATAATGTTTTTAATCCAGATGCTGCTTCTGTTTGTCATTTTCTTATATTAATCTCTGAGTTAATCTTAAATAAATAAATAAAATCAAACTTTATTTTCCAGTAGTTTTATCTGTAGTGTTTTAAATTCCCATTCTCTCAGTGGATGTTGGCGCTTTATGAGGTAACTCATACTTCTCTCACAAATTTCCCACTTCCCTCTCAGATTGCACTCATGAGGACCCAGCAAAATGGCTGTAGGCACTTTGGCACTATTTTCATTGTAATGAGCAGGAAAGCTAGCCATACTTCTATGTGAAAATCAAACTATCCAAGCATTAACATAGCTCCGAGTTCTGTGTCTGAACAGCAGCAGGAGTGAGATATACAGAAATTCCCTTTGATAGAGAAATTCGTTTACCAGAAGAGTTTGTGTTTGTGCTAAAGGATGGTTATTGTCAGAAACGTGGCTATAGGATCCCATAGCTTCTAGAGTCTTGTTAAGGGAGGTGGGTGAGGGAAGTAAGCTTGGACTAGTGAGCTTTCCTTTAATAATAAATAATAAGAAGAAGGGGACAGAAAGAAATAACACATTGAAAACTTTTTTTGCACACAGGGATGGAGTCTGCAGGTATCCATGAAACTACATACAATAGCATTATGAAATGTGATATTGACATCCGTAAGGATCTATATGCCAACAATGTACTCTCTGGAGGAACCACAATGTATCCTGGTATTGGTGACCGTATGCAGAAAGAGATCACAGCTTTGGCTCCAAGTACCATGAAGATTAAGGTAATTTTTAATGCTTATGCTTCTTTTGTTGGGAAATTGTCCTATAAGCAAATCTATAATGTCTGTAATTGAATGCTCAGGTCTTGCATCAGGAGTCCTTATGGTAGGAGGGAGTGGACAGGTGGCCTTATCCTTCTGTTCCTTACACCAGCTAATGCAGGATTGAAAGAGGGGTTTGAGAGAGAGGGATGAACCTATAGAGGAAAGAGCTGAAAATACCAATGGGTAGATGATCAAGCTGAGAAGTTACTGGGAGTATCATAGACTTCAAAGTTTAGCTTATCAGTGAAAGTCATTAGTAGTAAAAAGGATGAAAGAAATGTTAGTAATAGGCTGTTCTCTAATAAATTTGAAATTTAGTTAAGTAGTTAAAGCATAGAACAGCTAATGCACTTTATCACTGGCTAAATGGGGAAGAGACAGCCCAATGTCTAGCATCTAGCTAGGGATACAAGGCTGGTGTGTCTGGAGTTTTGTTTGCTTTATTTAAATAGATACTTCATTCCTTAAACAAACAACCCTTGGACTACTCTGTAAAAGTGTTTATTTATGATCAAATTATATTAATCTCTTAAATTTGAAATTTTCTCATTTGTAAAGTTTTGTAGAAGTTTTGTGGGCTGCCACTTAATCATCTGCTGATAGTCAATAGAGATTACCAGAGTTGGAAGGCAGAAAAAAACCCGTCAGCCTTTCTACCTCTCAGATGGCTTATTTCAGAGTTGCATTGGTACAGTGCCTTTCACCTAGTTATTTCATCCAAGGAGATGTTACTGTGTTATCTGCTTGCCACTTTATTTATGACAGATCACACTTCTCTTCTAGATGATTGCACCACCAGAACGTAAATACTCTGTCTGGATTGGGGGTTCAATATTGGCATCCCTCTCCACTTTTCAGCAAATGTGGATTAGTAAGGACGAATATGAAGAAGCTGGGCCCTCTATTGTCCATCGCAAGTGCTTTTGAATACTTTCACTGGGTACTGCCCATGATAAGTAGTGCTGTTTCTCTACACCTTACCTGCTGCTCTTCACTCTGAGTGAATCCTGGTTTGACTTTCTCTACTTGCAGTAAAGCATACTGTGTGGATGTCATATGAATTAGTACATTACTTCTAAGCTTTTAATGCTCAAACAAGGTTAACATTTCAGTTATGGTTGATTTTCAAGATTAATAATGGCAATTATAGTACACAGTTTGTAGACACTTCCCCTCCCCACTTTGTAAGGATCTAACTGCCATACATGGAGAAGGTGTACCTTACAGCTATATGTTAGTCTCTGCTAACTGAGGGTAAGTCTGAAGGAAGCAAGTAGTATAGCATTCTTTCAAACTCGCACGTAATGAAAGATTTGGGTACCATATGTGGCTTATTTTGTGCAGTTCAGTGGCAGACAGGATTTTTCTAAGGGGATTTATTTTACTGAGGATACAGCGGATTTATGTGGGAACTACTGTGCACATGGTCTTTCAGTAGTGCTCGTATGGGTGTCCTTCCTTTGTCTGCTGAAATTGTTTGGCAGGAGTCCTTTGTCTCCCTGTGACCACCACTCACCAACAGCAGTGTGTTTCAACAAGCTACAGTGACATTTGCACACATGCGCAACAGGCTTAGTTCTCATACTGTTTTATTCATCTCTTTTACCGAGCAGTCAAATGATACTTCATTTACTTCATCTGTATCCGTGCTATGCTAAGCTAATGGTTACTGAGTAAATAACCTTTTAAATACGTTATTAAAATATTTTGGGTTTAATGGATCAATAAAAGTGTAATTATCCATGTAAGGCTGATGGTGGCATACATTAATTTCATAGAGTCTACTTTATCTGTTATACATAAAATAATAATTACTGAGTTAATTTAATTTCTTTATGAAAATGGCTTCATTTCCTCTGAGTTTTCTAGGCAAATAATTTTTAAATGAAAACAGAATTGTTTCACAATTTCCACTAAAAATTTACGTTTTCATGGATGAGGAATGTTCATAATACTTTTTATGACGATTAAAGCAATTTATGGAGATCATGTTTTACTGTTTCAGATACCAGACAAGTGTGCTCTATATGATCCTGGATTTCAGATTGGTGGTGATGTAGGATTTGATGTCATTCATGATTTATATCAAACCTTTTAAGTTCTTGCACTGTGACGTAGTAGTACATGAATTTTGTTTTGTTTGTCTTTTAATAAATGAATACTAGCGAGGCTTCAGGATGTGGAACTTAGCCCAAAACACTCTAATATGCTGAGGGTGGGAGTGGGACCAAATCCTGAATTCCTGACTCCCAGACAACTGTTCCACTGACCAGACAATGTGTGCATATCCTCCCTCCCTTCCCTCTTTGTCTTCATCTGACTTCAGTGCATTTTGTATTGGTGGTGCCTCCTGAAGCTGTGACACATGTCAAATGAAGACAAATCTCCCCCCCTTTCCAAAGATAAGGAAAAGCTAAGAGTTTTATTTACAGACCTCTTCTAGTGACTTGTGTGCTTGGGCTAAACTACAAGGAAAACTGCATTTCTGCTCTATGTGTTCAGCTTTCACAGAAATAAATTTACTGCCATTTTGATACAGTGCTCTTTTAAAGGCCCCAGCATTTCAAAAGCATTGAGAAATCCAGTGCTGTTGTAAATAGTTTCTGTTATCCTTGGAGACAGCACAGTGGGCAGTGCACGAGTGCTGTGGCTAAGGGCAGTAAATGATCTATTCATCCTGAATTTTCTGGTAAGCAGCATCTATCTGGTCCCCCGTGAGTGCTCTGCTGCAAACAGGTGGCTCAGAGGGAGTACTGGGCTGATGTACAAACTCTTGTTGTGCTGTGCTCTGCAGTGGAGGTCTCTGTTGTACAGACTCTTGTGCAGGAATCGTAGGAATGCAAAACTCCAGGAAGATGGTTGCCTTCATTTCCAGAGTTGCGTTGCAAGGTTGCAATTCTCTTTTCTGAGCCAAAACACTGGACAAGCGTTTGCCTTCGTTTCAGTTGTATGTTGCCAATGTGTCACTGAAATGTGCTCCCATTTCCTGAGTTGAATAGGGCTCATCAGTGCTGCTCTGTGAAGGTGCTGGCTGACTCAGGTGTTGCTTGTGTGGTTCTCCTTCAGAGATGACTGAAAAGCAGTTATAGCTGCATGTCAGTTTTGTATTGTGGTTGAAATGTCCATTGCCTTTTTGAAAATGTGCTGAGGAGATGTTTTATAGACTCCCACTCATTCTGACTACCAGTAATTTCAGTGTCAGGTAATCTCATTTCTTTACCTATATGAGCTCTTTGTGACAAAAGCTGGAAGACCTATAAGGGCAGTATTCTCCAAAGCTCTGCTGTATCTAGCACAGCGCACAGCATAAGCAGAGGTTTGTTGGTCCTTCCCTACTCTTAAATAGCAGGCAGTTCAAATTGCCATTATTCACGTCTTCTTAAGCAACTGTAAATCACAGCAAAAGTATCAGCCTCCGAATGAATACTACTTCAGGTTTATTGTGAAAAGCTCATGTGATTGCTAATAAAATTGATAATAAATCAACGGCATCTAGGCTTAGCACTGTGAACTGCCATTTAGTCAACCTAACTTACATTTTCATCTCAACCTCTTGCAGGTGTGATGTCCAGCAGCATAAACTTAAGTATGCAGATCTCTGGTGTTCAGTTACTTTTGCAATCCTCAGTGACACCAAAGTGTAAATCCTTTTATTTTGCTAATAATCAACTTGTCCTACTTTGAATATTAAAAATGGAAGATCTTTAATTTTCCAATTTACATTTTTAATAGATCCTTTCAGCGTATAATCACAGCTTGCTGATCAGCGCCCTAGGAACTATGAGGTCACACAACTTCGTTGCCTCCTTTTGTACAGAACAAGTTGTGAGAAGTCCATGGCGACAGTGTAGTCAAATATCTGGATAACTGTAGCATTTTTTGAAACAAATCTGCAACAGTACCCTCTGAATCGTATTACTTTCTCCTCTGTTAGTTATGCATGTGAAAAGGAAGGAAAAGAATAGGATGCAGTGC
>PPHD01027820.1:0-11064 GCA_002909625.1 Bambusicola thoracicus
TATCCCAGTCTCCAACTGGGAGGACTGAGGAGAATACAACCTCCACTCCCAATCCCTTCAACATCTTCCCCAGGGACATAAAGTCTTCTTAGATATTTTTTAATTTTCTGGTTGCAAGGAAAGACCAGGAGGAGATAGTAGTCCTCCAGCGTTATTGTATCCAATATCTTCTTCTTGATGTCCCAAATGCATGCCCTCAGCAGGCAGCAAACCTCTCTAGAGAAGTTATCCGGGTGGCAGGTGGGCACCTCAGTACCTCTCAGCAAAGTCTTCAGTTATTAAAACCCTTCACATGTTTTTTTAGTGGCATGGACTCAGGTCATCAGTTGGACATTTTTAATGTCATCACCCCTTTCCAGTACCAAGCTGCTATCCATACCTTCTTCTCTCCCATATCACAGCTTGAAATCTCTTGGCTAGTGGGATTACAGGATCAAGATGGGGGCTTCTCCTTTTGCCCCAAGCAGAGATGAGGGTTTGGTCTCCCTTACCCTGCACGTCAGGTGGGAAGTTTGCTTATCATGGCTGGGACCCAAGACAGGGCTGTCTGCCTGTACCTCCACACAATACCAAGCATCAGTCTCTCAGACTGCTGAACACCTCTCAGCCTGGTGACTTCACAGACTCAGATGAGAAGAGCAGTACACCCTGCTCGCCCCCTGCTTGAATGCCCTGCACAAACTGCCGGTGCTAACTGCCCTCACTGTGCCCTTAAGATGTGCCACATCCTGTCTACCCTTCCTGTTCACCACGATCCTAGGTCGATGCGCTCCTGAGGGGCTGCCTGTTGCTCTTGGCCTTGCCCCCACTGGGTCAGGGTGCTGCCACCATGAGGAGAGCTAATGGTGCCCAGCAGCTGCTCCCTAACAGGGATTCATCTTGCTCGCTGAGGGGATTCCTTGCTTTGGCACAGAATGCATCCACCTCAGAATCAAGTACCTCTCAGAAAAGCTAAGTGCCTCACATCTGATAGCAACAGGACAAGAGACAGTGGCTTTAAACTAAAAGAGAGGAGATTTAAGTTAGATTAGGCAGAAATTATTTACTCAGAGGGTGGCGAGGCACTGGCACAGGCTGCCCTGAGAAGCTGTGGATGCCGCATCCCTGGAGGCAATCAAGGCCAGCGTGGATGGGGCCCGGGGCAGCCTGAGCTGGTGGGTAGCAACCCTGCTTATGGCAGGGTGTTGGAGCTGGATGGTATTTAAAGTCCCTTCCAACCTTAGACATTGTATGATTCTGTGTCCTTGGCGTCATGTCAAATTTTGCATTCACAGACTTCAGCTCTGTGGCTTCTGTTGTGTTTGAGCTCTCAGCTATGACTGCTTCCTTTGATTTGTATTCTGAAATCTTTTTTATCCTAACACAGGTTAGAAGATGTAACAGATAAGGCATAATTAAAGAAACAGAAGGCTTGCGTGTTCTGACAAGGAGTGGCAGAAGTACTGAACCCTTCTTCTCTAACAGCAATAGGAGGCTAAAAGGTATGATGTGATCGTGTAACCCCAGCCTAATTTGGCTGAATATTTGATAGCATTCGTTTAGAGCAGTGTATGTGTTTTTTATGTGGCTGTCTCATAACAAAAGATTCTGCTCTAAGATGCTGTTCTTTCAGCATTGAACTCAGGTGCATGCCAACTTTCCTATCTTCAGGAGCAATGAGAGCCTGATGCCTTTGCAAGTTATTGTCTGAAACTCAAGCAATATTTATTTCTAACTGTTCAGCTGCTAGTTAATTTTTCCTAACATCTTAAAGGTTAGAACTTTTAGTGTGAAGAGTCTTCTCTTGTTTTTAAAAACTGCATAAGATACATAGCTCTTCTTTGTCTTTGTGCTACATTATTTTTACTTAATAATCTTAATTGATTCAATCATTAAATAGTTATTATTTCTTGTAAAGTTACTTTCAAACAGTATTTTGCTTCTCTGTTGGTTTCCTTAAGCTCTTATTAGCCAAGGCTTAGTATTTTGGCTCCTTCTCATCAGGAAGCTTTATCTTCTGCATTCAGACTGAGCTCCTAAAGTCCTGGCCTCCTTTATCAGGTCTCACTTGAAACCACTGTGTAGGTGCCTCATATAACCAGGGGATTTCATGTGTTAGAAATGAAACCGATTCTCAGTACAACTATTTAGAGCTGCTGCTCCCATCCCTCACATTTCATGGAGGTAGACTTGCTGTTTCCTTCTCTGAACATTTCACACTTACCTCCCCTGCTCTATCCTTCCCAGATCAGTACATCCCTCAACTTGGCATGTTATCCCTGCTGGACTTGCCATGTTTTCAGCTCATGTGCAAGCAAAATAAGCAGGATGTTTGTCAAAGAGACTCATGGTTGTATGTCAATTTTATTTGATTGTTTGCTCTCCCATTCTTTGCAAGGAAAAGGGAGTCAGAATTGCCCTTGTCAGGAATGTAAGGTTAAAAAATCCCTTCCTTTTCAGAAAGAAATAGCCAATCCTATACAAGATCACCATTTTCCCATTGCCCTAAAAGCAGTCTTGTACCATAGCCTCCTTCTGATCATGCCCCTTATTGCATATCTGCATATTTTAAGCCTCTCAGCATGCATCATGTGTGAATTACTGATCTAGCAGCAGAAGTTCACAGAAGGGACAGTACTTACTATATTAGCAAAACTTGGCTTTTTGTTCCTTTTGTAAGAAACACAGCTAGCTGCATCCTTATATCCCATACCCCATTCAAAATTGCATGCATGCCACACAGAGTAAGCTAGGCCACTCCTAGGGTGACATTTATCCCTCTCAGAAGAGGGCTTAATGGAAGAGAGAGCTGGATTATTCTCATACATCACTAAGAACCACAGCATCAAAAAATGAACTCACATTTAAGTTATCTATTGAGTAGAAGGAATGAGTCAACATTGACAATGCATTCATCTTAATGAGGACAAATATTTATACCAAACAAAATTAACATACCAGAAAATCCAATAGGAGCGTATAATTAACAAAAGGCAAGGGAATTGGCATAATGCTGATAAATTCTTCATTAATAAAATAACTGCTTCAAAATGTCAGAATGACTATATTTTATTCATACACTGTGTAGAATTTAGCACACTAAAGACGTAGGCTCCATAGCTATTTACATGGCAATTAAATCCACAATGCCAGTGACCCAGCCAAATTAATGTTGGCCCCAACTTAAAAGGAGACTGTATAAATAAATAATTCACACCCTCACTAGAGACTTTGCTTAAGCAAACATTTCTGTGTAAAAAATTCTGGGAATTATGAATGACTTTGATGTGCATTAACAAAAAACACAACCAAATAAAATGCAAAATAAAACACTCTAATGTTTTATTAGAGATTTGCATTCCAAGCTGAGTTATATCAACATTGATGGGAAGAAAGTGAACACAGCAGGCTGTCACTGTTTGGCCATCTTTTTAAATCAACCAAATGTGCTTTAGAGAGTAGCAGACAGCAGAATGCCTGCTTTTACAGTCCCATACAAGAGTTGTCCGGCTCCCCCAAGGTAGTGTCTTTGGTTTTGAGTGGGTTGCTTACATACATAAGTGTTAACAGTACTGAGGCTTACTGCAGTTCTTATTCCTAGAAGGAAAGGAAAAAATCCCAAGCAGTATGGAAAAAACAAGTACCAGAGAAAGGGAGTCTGGAACAGGCAGAGCAACAAATTACCACTTGGTGGTGGGTATTTATGGGATGACGTGGAATGTTTATGTCATTCTAGAATGTTGAAATTTGTCAGCAAGGAACAGGAACATGCAAAATAACCATATCAATGCAGCTTTATCATAGTTTCCTTGAAAGCACAAACCCACGAGAAGATAATTGTGCTGGTAGTGTTCCTGAAGTATCAGCCACTTGCTTTTAGAACTGAGTGTAAAGTAGGGCACTATCATCCCTGGTTGGACTGAGATAGATGGGAATGATGTTAGCTGAAGTCTTGGCATGGCTCATATATCTAAAGGTAGAACTGCTGTTTGCTGATGCTCTGCATCTACCTCTGCTTAATAGGAAACCTGGGCAGAATCACCAGCTGATGAAACAAGCAGCAGCATAAATCATGGGGGAGACTGGCTAATGAAGTCTATAAATAGGAGTGCTTTGCTCAATACAGGTCAGGATGAGTCCAAAATGAAACAGTCAAAGAAGGGTCCATAGCAGCTCTCGCAGTATGTCCTGCCTATCACCACAACCCATCTTCCTCCTTCCTGGTTTCTGATGCAAATTAAACCCCGTAGGTATTCATTCCTTCAGGAAACCTGCTGCAAAAGAGGGGGGAAAGAGAGAAACACATCTCAATTAAAAATTCAACTTTGTCATAAATTGAGGCCCACTTATACAGAAGCAAGCCATTTTTGTAACTATTAGGGGAAAACATACAGTCATTGTATAGCCTACAAAACATTCTGGGAACACCTGAGACCCAAAAACAGATCTTGTGTGGAAATTTAGATTATCTGCATAGAGGTGAATTCCACCACTGCGTATCTAGTCACTGCTTTGTTTTTATGTTAAGTAGATTGGACTAGATTTCATGAAAACATCAGTAAAATCTATAATCTTTACAAATCAAAACAGCTGCAAAGTACTACAAAACAGATGCAGTCTGCTTTGAGTATTTTTTTTCCAGCCATGTCCCAAATGAGGGATAGAATATTGTTATTTACTCCCCTTTAGAACATATCACCAATATCTTGTAGCTCAGAGTTATTGGAATGATTTTTTTGTTTCTAATTTTTTTTCACAATTATTTATAGTATTTAATTAGGCAAAATGTTTATGACATAATTATTCAGCAAAAGCACTGCAAATAATCCTAGTTCCTTCAATTCCAGAAAGATACTGATGGTAAGAAGACATCCAGAGGAAAGTAACGTATGTGTATAAGGCACTGAAGGGACAGATTTATGAAAGGAAATTGCCAGGAATAAATATGAACATTACATTGTAGCTCTGACCAAACCGGAAAGAAGTGTGAGGCTGATGTGACAGCAAAGTTTTTTGAAAGGTGCAAGTTCCATTTATGGAAAGGAATTTGTACGTGGGTCATCCAAGGGCTAGTGTAGTGGGATGTACGGGTGGAAAAAAAATAAGAAATCCAAATGATCAGTAAGCAGGGTTGCAACCCAGGAGAAGTGACTGAATTATTTTAAACAATTTGTGCAACACCGGGGTGGTATAATCGTAAGGGAAAAATACTACATAATCAGGGACAAATGGTTAACATTTCTTTTCTCTGACTTCAGTCATTCTGTATGCCAGCACCATCCTTTCTGCTTTTGCAAATGTCTTTCTTGTCTTTTGCTTTTTATGGTCTCTCGTTAAAAATTCAGCTTTTTGGGGTCATCATATATAGTAACAAAAACAACCCATTGCCAGGTTTCTGTGATACTGTTCCCTTAACCATGAAGAGTTATATCAAGTTCTTGGGACAAGTACAAGAGACAAATCCCTCTTTCCTCCCTCCACTTTTCCTCTGCAAGCTGATGAAGTTAGCTCAGGCTTTAGGCCCACATAAATGCGATTCTGTGTATGCTCAGTTTGGGTGCACAGAATCCTTCTTGACTGGCACTTCTGGTAATAGTTAAGTATAGAAGGACATGTCACTAAATCATAATATATCAAGTCTGGTCCTGAATTTATTCCATAGTAAGTTCTTTATACAGTTGTGCTGATCTTGTTTCAGTCTTTCTTGGTTTTCAATATTTCATCCGTATGATTGAAAGCTCACTTTTATTTTGACAGAAGTTCCAGAATAAGAAAGTAATCCTGATATTGGCCCCTTCTCTGCTTTAAAGCCACTGATATATGCAATTTTTCTTGGAATATTTTTTTCAAAGCATATCTGCCAAGGTCATAATTTTGGACTGAGCAAAGTAACAATTCCAGCAAAATTCAATTCCAGCAAAAGCCCTTACAAAGACAGCAGTTCATGGTTAGTGCTAGCAAATCCAGTTTTGACCTGATCTTGCAAGCTCACCCACATCCTATGGCTTCATCTGGAGGTCTTGGTACACAAGGGAGTTTTTCATGCTTTCAGATAAAAGGTGGCACTAGTTCCCGAATGGACATTTGAAGCACTCTTCCATGATAAAGTCATCAATAACAATTCCAAGCCTATTTAGAGAGAAAATTAATAGCATTGCCTTTATATCTCCTCAAAAAAATCCATTCCTTGTCCTGGAAGGAAGATCAGTGGTATTTATGTCCTCCAGTACAGATATTGTCTAATTTGTCCTTAAAGACTTCCAACAAAATTCTTCCCAGGAAATCTATTCTTTCACTTCGGTACTCACAGTTTTAGGATCTTTTCTAGTTACATCTAACCTGAGTCTTTCTGGTCATTGTGTAAGCCAGGCACAGTTTGTCATTCTGAGGGTGCCAGAGAGACAGCTTTTCCTTTGCTTTCTGCTAAAATCAAAATTCACTCAACCTGCTGCCAAAGATATTTTTTTCACATTTTTTTCATGAACTCTTCTAGAGTCTTTTCTATTCATCTCTACTTTTCTTGAGATGTTCTACCCAGAACAGGATAGATGTTCAACTGAAACATTATGGAGTTCTGAATTGAGGATATGATTTATTTGATATGGTCCCACTTTTATCTTCTTATATAGCATTTACCTTTTCCACAACAGCATGGCTTTTGTAGAGACGAAATCATTATGATCCTCAGATTTCTGTAGAAATGTTTCCTGGAGAGTCATTTTCAGGACTGAATTCATTCAAGTTGATGATTCCTGTCTATGCACCTTCTAGTTGTCCATGCTGAATTACAGTCTCTTATTATTATCCCAATTTTAACACCCATCCAAATGGTTCTAACTTTATCCTGTCCTCTGGTATGCTTGCAGGTACATGTAGCTTGGTTATCATATCCAAATTTAAAAAGCATGCTCATTAAGTTCACAAATGAAAATATTAAATATCACCAGGACAAACACTTGGAAAACACTAGAATCTTTCCAAATACTGCTTTCCAGACAGCTTTGTGAATTCACTCTTATTGTTTCCTCAGTTCTGTACATAACTAGCTAGTGTATATAGTTGTCCTGTGACACAACATAGAAAACTTTCAAGGCCAGGATGGATGTGGCTCTGGGCAGCCTGGTCTAGTGCTTGGCGACCCTGCACATAGCAGGGGGGTTGAAACTAGATGATTATTGTGGTCCTTTTCAACCCAGGCCATTCTATGATTCTATGAAAACTAAGATACACTACATGTATACCTTTCTCTAACCACAAAGCTTGCCATCGTCTTCTGAAAATGAATGAGTTGTTTGACAGGTTTTTATTCTCTAGCAAATCTTAACTGGCTCTTGGCCTACCTTACTGTTTTCTTCAGCATACTTACAGTTAGGTTGTCAGGTTCTTTCTTCCAGTAATTCACGTTCCTCCCCTTTTTATAATGATAGATGCTTTGCTTGCCCTTCTCCTGTTATTTGCATATGTTGTTTTCTGTGAATCATTCCTTCCTACAGTCTCTTTTGTAAGTTCCTTTTGTGTGCTTTTTGTCAGATGTTGTGATCTGTTGCATCTAGACAAGCAGAGACATTGTACGACTTGAAGCACGTTCTGTTTTGAATCAGATATTTTATGATTTTTTTTGTAAGTAACCTTAATGGAGAAGGCACCACAAAGCTGATTTTCCAGGACATTCTGATTTTCCAATTTGTTTTAATATGTTGATTGAAACAGAAGCATTTATTAAGAGCAATCTTTCAAGCTGCAAGCACAAAACCTCCAGATTATGCTCAAGAATAACCCAGGTTAAAGGCTAAGTAACCTGGGTCTGTTCAGTCTGGGGAAAAGATGACTGAGAGATGATCTGATAAATGTTAATAAATATCTAAAAGGAGGTGGGAGGCAAATGGGTGAAGCCAGACTCTTCTTAGTGGTGTGGAGTGATAAGACAAGGAGAAATGGCCTAAAACTTGAACATAGGAAGTTCCATACTAATGTGTAGAAGAACTTCTTTACCGTGAGGTTGACAGAGCTCTGGAATAGGTTGCACCCAGGGAGGCTGTGGAGTCTCCTGATGTGAAGAAATTCAAGATCTGGCTGGAAGCCTACCTGTATGAGTTATTGTAGGGAACTGCTTTAGCAGTGGGGTTGGACTCGATTATCTCTTGAGGTCCCTTCCAACCCTTGCAATTCTATGATTTTATGATTGCTATGATTCTTCGAAGTACTCTGATATAGCATGGTTCTTATGATGTCTGCAGAAGTTACATCAAAGGAAGCTTCCTCCAATATATTTTTAAATGTTTCCTTAATGTTTCCTTAAGCTTCTTTTCATAGCTTCTGAACTCCCTGTTCTTTCAGGGATGGCCTCTCCAAAGTACCTGATTTCTCAGACCCTTGGTAAATGTTACCTCAGAAACTAAATCAAGAGTTATTGCCTGGCAGTGTAGAGGGTTAACCTTGTGAGCATTCATCCTACTAAGCAGGTGGCATTCTCTTTCTGAATCTTCAATAATTTAAATGCTGTTATTTAATTAGTTTCTCCTAACTTTCCCTTAGATTCTTCCCATCATTAGAAAGAACATTCTCAGTGCATGTGGCACCCAGACATCACTTAGTCATTTATCCTCTACAGCTAAGAATCTAGAGCTTGACTGACACAGAAAACCATTAGAGTGATGTTAGAACTGTTTTTTGTACTTCCTTTAGGGTCAAAATACAAATTTAATCTGAGATTTCACCATTAAATGAGTGAATTAATGAATTAATGATTAAAGAACATGACAACTGGAAAGGTTTATTATTGAAGCATTTTATTTCCAGAACCATTAAATAAATAGATAGATAAACAAGTAAATAAGAGAACACGACAGCTGAAGATGTTTACTATTCAAACATATGAACCTGTAAACAGTTGCTGCTGTCTCCACTGCACTAAGGTGCCAGCCCATCAGCTGCACCTGCCCTGTGAGAACTGCAGCTGCACGTTGGGCAGTGCTAGGCTGCCCAAGGCCACCAGTTGTGTGGTGTCATCATGGCTGCTGCCGTCATGGCCATTGCAAAAGATGGGCTACAGTATGACATGGAAGCCCGAGGAGCCTGCAGCTGTGGTACTTCTGGGTTTCAGGGAAGCTCCTGTCATGGTGGGCCAGGTGTAAATCCGTGTGCCATGAAGGGCAGAGCGTTGTAAGTTAGAGGAGCAGAAGTGACATCCAAGGTCTGGCTGCTGCTTGGTGGCAAGGATGTGGCTGGCAGATGGCACCGTTCCCTTCCTACTGCTGCAGTAGAGTCTGGTAGGGTTGGAGCAGCACTGCCATGGGCTTGAGTGGTGACATTCTTGGAGTGTCTGATGGGCAGCTTCTGGACCCACTGGCAGCTGCTCCCTACGCAGACTGGGCACCTGGGCTGCACCTCAAGTGGCTCTCATTTGGGCCTTCCTGCAGGGAAGGAACAGCTACATCTCTTCTCTTCTGGGCAACTCTCTTCTTGCAAAGTTTAAACAGTTCTGGATGATCTCTCCTGAAAAATGTGTTAAGAAGAAGAGTAACCAAAAAATGTAAAGGAAAAAGGATAGTTGCTATCAGTTCAAGACTGAGAGCCAGTGAAATAGGGAAGCTAAGACTTTTAATTGCTGAAGACATGCATGGGTATTAAAATGTCTATCAGTCAGTTTAAACCTACAGTTTGGGCTGTGTAAAACAAGATGTGTTGCAAATAGATTGAAATAAATAGACTCATCGTAACCTCATTTATTTATCTTTCCATTCCAAGGATTCAAACTCACTGGATACAACCCAAATATATTTAATTCACATGTCCAGTACTCAGCAATGCTACCTCTAAAATACCTGCAAACAGCCAGAGAAAGAAATTAAGAAAGAAATTAGGATCAGAACATGTAATGTCATTCTCATTGCCCCTATTACCATGTGTTATTTTATCCGACTGTCCATCTCTCCCACCAGAATATTTTGAGTTTGTTCGTGCATGGTGCAACAGACGTACCTTTCTATGGGCAGTAAATGCCTCTTCCTCTGACAGAAATTTGGGAAGTGAGGGAGGTCTTCTGAGGACATGTGGCATTTTGGTGAATCCATACAGATTATGTTGTTGAACAAAACTTTTCATACTTTCTGTCTCACAAACTCTCAAAGACCCTCTCCTCAGTACTTCCACCTGAAACATTTCTTCATCGAGTACTACCACCATGACCCCACCAAATGCTCTCAAATTGGTCAGTTACAGCCAAGAGTTGGTCCCTTCCAACCCAAACCATTTATGATTCTGTGGAAAGCTGAGGGTGGAGAAGATGCTGGCTTTGCCAGCACTTTCCTCAGAAGAAGTATGAAGTAAATGTTTAGTTTCTTCTTCATCAGTGAGTCCTTTTCTTTCTTCATCAAAACTACAACAGCATCACTAGATGTTCCTTGATCCTGTCCTGGAGGATCGAGGGAAGGGCAGCCTGAGGACTCAGCCAGGTTCTCTAAATCAAAAACAGAAATTTCTGCAGATTGTTCACTTCCTCTTGGTGCTTTCATTTTATCTGTAAGGGAAAGGTTTGATGTAGAGATGGTGTCTGGATGCAGGACTGAGGTGTATGCTAAGTTTGATGACAACACTAAGCTGGGAGGAGCTGTTCACTCCCTCAGTGTTGGAGAAGTCTTGCAGCAGAGAGATCCTGACAAAATGGGCAATCACCAGTGCATGAAGCTGAACAAGAGCAAGTGCTGGATTCTGCACCTGGGATGGCACAGCCCTGCAGAAAAGGATCTAGGGTTCTGGCGGACAGGAAGTTGAATGTGATCCAGCAGCATGCCCTGGCAGCCCAAAGCACCAACCACACCCTGAGTTTCACCAGGCCCAGCACTACCACTGGGTGCAGCTTTGGGTGCCGCAATGTAAGAAGGAAACAAAACTAATTATTAGAGAGCCATATTTTCAGCCCAAAGGTGGGCTGAAAAGATGGTGAAGGGTCTGGAGGGCAAGGTATATGAGGAGGGGCTGAGGTCCCTGAGTGTGTTCAGCCCAGAGCAGAGGAGCTGAGGGGAGCCTTCATGGCAGCTGCAGCTCCTCATGAGGGGGGTGGAGGGGCAGCGCTGAGCTCTGCTC
>PPHD01027821.1:0-11063 GCA_002909625.1 Bambusicola thoracicus
ATCCGCGCCTCCGGGAAGGGGAACCCAGGGGACCCCAGAACAATTAAAAACAGCGGCAACGATCTGAGGAGGAACAAACTAATTTACTAAATATGCAAGATAACACACTATAATACAATATAAATCAAAAATAATTGAGAGAAAGATTGTCCGAAAGCCGACAGCCTTACGCTATCACTGAGGCCTTGCGAGCGGTTGGGAGCAGCAAGCAGCAGTCCGGCAGCGATCACCAGGCGAGCAGGGGCGAAAAAGGGATGAGTCAGGTGACTCGCGTCCTTATGTCTGCTCCCCTGAGCAGGAATGATAACAATACCCGAAAAGGCTCTTGGTCCCTCGAAGAGGCTCTTGGGGAACATAGTTCTTCTTCTCTTCCCTTCAGGTACCCAGAACTAAAGCATTAGCTCCCAGTACACTGCATGATGTTATGATGTGAAATACTGATAACCAAAAATCATAAAACCATGACATTCACAAATGGAGATTAGGGGCAGGCCTCTTCTCTCTAGTAACAATGATAGTACCCAAGGGAATGGCATGGAGCTGCATCAAGGGAAATTCAAAGTTCAGGTTGGATGTCAGGAGAAAGCTTTTCACTCAGATGGTGGCCAGACACTGGACCTTGATCCCCAGGACAGTTGTCAGGGCCTCAAGCTTGCTGGAAAGAAGAATCGTTTGAATAGTGCTCTCAGACACATTTTTAATTTTGAATGGACCTGTGTGGAGCCACAAGTTGGACTTGATGATCCCTGTGAGTCCCTTCCGACTCAGGATATTCCATGATTCTACGATAATCTCAGTTGTATGCTGAAGTACATACAACTAGAGACTGTGAAAGATCAACATATTAAACCTGTTTGCATGATTAATGTACATAATTTGTACTTCTTATGAACCATCTGTTCTACCAATAAAAGGTGAAGATTTCTTTAGATACATATAAATCTATATTAACTTTAACTCGAACTAAATTTCAGTAATTATTTGTAGTGTCACCCAAATGAAAATTTTAAATGATCTATAAAATAAAAAGAAAAAAAAAATCCATGCAATAAAACTGTGTACAAAAAGTAATTAAATTAGTATTTTCGAAGAAATACCACAGATTTCTAAAGTAAGAAGAGAAAATGAGTGACTTCAGGGTTTGATTTATAAATCTTGTACTCTTTATTGAGATTAACTAAAAGCAAAATATTATTTTTTGGCTTTGTTTTTAAGCTCTTTTCCAGTTAAGGACAAAGAAATATGAGAACTATTGCATAGCAGTAGTCATTCTGAAATCTCAACTCATGTATTTTCTTGGACTGGTCCAATATCTAAATATGCACAGACGCTTTTACTGCTGGAGAAAAGTAGGTGCTCCAAAGACAGACAAATTGTCTCAGAAATGAAGATTCATGGTGAATCTCTAGAAATTTAAGTTAAGGACATGACTAAAATTCCACAGAAATCCAAGTGTTAGAGAGGGCCTTGCTGAAGATGTACCAGACTGAAGAAAAAAATAGAGACATATCAGATTGAGGATTTGTCAGTGGATATAGATGAAGAAATATATAATGTTTCGCTTTGTGACAACAGAGAGTTAAGGTGATCATATAAGAACTGTGAAACCTGTTATCCTGTTCTAGTGTCTGGTTTCTATATATTATACTACAGACAAAAATAGCAGTAACATAAAAATAATGCTCCTCATCTCAGCTGATGCTACTTGCCATGACTTCAGAGCGAGGCATAGCTCTTCTTTCACTGCACATCTTTCCTAACAAAAGATACACATTTTGCTGATTCATTTAACTAGAAGAGATGAAAAATCAGTGAATCTTTAGATAGAGATTGGAAAATACACTACACTATGGTGGTTAGGATAGGAAAATCTCCTGGATGGGAGATCAAGATGCGAAAAACAGGCAAAAAAATCCAGAGTTCACGATTTATTTTTTAGTTTAGGAACCTCAACACCTGGCTCTTACACAGTAACAGCACCACCAACTGCTGTCATTCTGAGGGAGAGCAATGAAGAACTTGATCTTGTTAATGTATGTTCAGCAAGCTCCCTGAATTCTCCATGAATACTCTTGGAGTACATCTCTTCAGAAACATGAGGAAAAGAATAAAATTTCTCAAAACATCCCATGTTTCTCAATAGTTTTGTGCCAAAAGTAAACTGAAATACAGTTAAAACGTGTGTGTACTAGAAAATAGCAAAACCATGTATGTCATCTACATGTAGAAACACCCTAGAATTCTATTTGTTTGTTTGTTTGTTTTTTAAAGGAAATTTAAAAAACAGTAACGTAATGCAAGAAGGGTACTAATGGAGATGATGTTTCCACATTAAAAGAATTGTAATTTTTACTGGAAGGACACACATTTTTTCTTAACTCCTAGAAAAACACAGGTATTTTTAATAAGTATGAAGTACCTACATAGTTGCTCGTGAACTCAGTTTCTGTCACCTGCTTTTATTGTTTGCCTAGGTTAATAATAGCTTCCAAAATACAGACAAATCTTGTCTGCCTTCAAAAGTTTTCTCTAAGAAAAGAAATATAGTCAAACATGAATGAATTATAAACTTCTCACAGGATCCACTATAGAAGTTTTAGAGTAAAAAAAAATTACTTTAGTACAGCTTCAAACCACCAGGGTCAAGACTCTCTCAAACTGACAGCCATAAAGAGAATTATAGCATGTAGAGTATCTACTTGTAAACATTTATTGTATTTTCTCCACATTTCCTTTTCTCACTGAGGTTATAAGAATAGATTTTAGCTTCAAAAAACAAATGAAATGGTGAAATTTAGATTATTTCTTTATGAATTTCCTTGGCTGTCGCAGTGTCAACTCAGATTTCATTTCATATTTTGCAAGTATAAAATTGAAAATCCTACAGTGACTATGCTAGTAGCACAATGCATATTTTTATGTCTTGACTGGCACGTTTATACTTACAGCAATTAAATGAAATTAAGTTTTGGAGTGGTTATTAAACTTTCCACATAACTTGTCTACTGTTCTGCAGAATTTTTTTACATTGTTAATATTCAGAAAAATGGTTTATTGATAGGAAAATATCTTTTGAGATGGACCTGAGCACAATTTTTGCAAAAAGTAGAAATAGAATACAAATTACATACTTAAAAACGAAAAGAATATTGATTGGAAATCTTGTTATAGCTATAATATTTATAATTCACAGTTGGCTCTTCATTGGTATAGGAGACTTTAATTACAGTCCAGAACAAAGATAAAAGGCTAGCAGTGTCCTGCTTTAACATTAAAGAAGAGAGGCTTCACATCATTTTTTAATACGCTTAATGATAGGTATAGCAAGCCTTTTAAGCGCGAATTTCCAACATTTGTCTAACATGTGGAAGTTTAACTCTAGCAGCACCACATGGCCATTTGCTCACTCCCCTTGCAGGACAGGGGAGAGAATCTGAAAGGAAAATGTGCTAGAACTTGCAAATTGAGATAAAGACAATTAACAGATAAAAATTGTGTGTGCAAGCAAAGCAAAATGAGTAATTCATTTGCTACTTTCCAGTATAAAGCAGATAAGTTCAGCCACTTCCAGAAAAGCAGAGCTCATTATATGTAAAGACAAATGGTGTCACTCTTGCAATCCCCTTTCTCCTCCTTCTTTCCCCAGCGTATATTGCTGAACATGATGCCATATGGTATGGGATATCCCTTGATGGGTTGGGGTCAGCTGTCCTGGCTGTGTCCCATCCCAGCTGCTTGGCACTCCCGGTTCCTTACTGGCAGGGAAGCAGGAGAAGCTGAAAAGATCCTGGCTCTGTTGAAACTCTGCTCTGCAACAAGAACATGGGTGTGTTGTGACCACCATTTTTATCACAAATCCAAAACGCAGAATATTATGAGACTCTAAAAAGAAAAATAACTATCCCAGTCCATACCTATGACACCCATGAATATTTTTAATAAAATCAACTGTGGTTTAAGAACTGAAGTAAGTAGCATTCATATCCTTTTGTTAGGTAACAAGTATGCCTAAATGATCAGCTATTTCCAGTTGTCATGGTTCATCTATATGTGAATCAGCAGATTGGTCCACAGGCAGGAACTCAATGTCATATAGTTGCTTCTAGGACTTGATAGCCATTGCAGCATAATGTTTTTAATTGTTTTCTTTGATTAAAGTGCCTCAGGACTACAAAATTTTAGGCACTAAAGTAGGAGCTATGTGTTTTTACTTCACGTATGACATATGTCATTGCATCTTTACATACAAAATGAGTTGAAATAAATGTGAAAAGGAAAACAAAGTATTTCAGTAGTTCTGTATTATGGTTTATATCATTTTGCATGGATTTTCAGAAGGTTGACTGTTAATTATATTTCTGGAAAGGAATAATTTTCAATCTTTCAATCTCCCTTTCCCAGTTCCCAAGAGGACAATAAATGACGTTTGCATACTTTCCCGTATTAATTCAGTCTGAGGCATCGCTTGCAACCTTAATGATATTCAGCTTGTTTATGGTACTGTCTTGTTTTATTTTCCCTTCTTCTTTAAGAATTTACATTTAGGTCTGTGCTGGAATGCTTTTTTTTTTCTATTTACCTTTCTTTCATTATTACATTTATGATGTTCTCTTGTCTCTTGGGAATTTTCCTGGTGTGTCAGATAGGCACATAAGAAAAAGAAAATATACTTACAGATAAGAACATTATAATTTTAAGTTCTCAACATAGTATCCAGACAACTCAGGCTGTGCTCTACAAACAATATTTATGTAAAACTGGAGCAGTAATTGCCATGTAAAACTCTGGAGCATTAGTGACTCAAGCATAGATATATTTTAAAGGCAAGTGTGAGTATAGAATAAAATTTATTTTTTCCATGTAGATTTTAACTTCATAGGTGTTCTGTAAGTTTTTCTTGAACATTTAAATGTCCAAAACCTGCTCGTCCAGAAATATAGATCCTCCAGATGAAGTGTTAAAGTATGAGTCAGGCAATCTATTTTAAATTAAAAACAAGGAAATTTAATTGAACTTGCTTTAGGCTACTGACCCTGGAGATGTTAAAATAAAATAGAAAGTCATTTCACCAGCCACATTCTCCTAATCTCACAGAGTATTAATCATGTCCTTTGTAATGAGAAAATTCTATTAGCTATTGAATTTAAAATTATGTGTAAAAACATTGAAAAGAGCTTATTTTAACAACTATTTTATCTTCCATATTTTTAACGAACAAGTGGATTCTATACAACATGACACATAACACATTTTTTGTATATACATTCATATGACAAATTCAAGCTCAGTACATAGGTGACTGGATATACATCTGGGCATGTATTTGAGCAGTCAAGCTGTGTGTTTCCTTTCCTTCATAAAGTGACTGTTTCCCTCCATTACAACTCTATTAATCAAACACTTTCACAGTGAAAAGATTTCTATACACTGGAAGAAACGTCATGCTCTGTGAAAGAAGCAAGATAAATAGCCAGTTGAGATCATTTCTGTCTCAGCTCTCCAAACTTTCTGCAAGTAAATCAGTTGATGAACAGTATCTAAACTACTACATTTATATTTCAGTCAAAAATATAGTCTAAATTGGAGTCCACTCCTGCAGTGCTTTAAGTGCCTCATTAAATGCTTGGATTCTATGTCCTTAACAATTCCAAACATATCTAATATTTGACACTTAAGACAATTGTGCTGTCCCACAATCTGTACTTATAATCTAAATAATACATAGCTTCCCATTTCCTTCAGTAGATTGCAGGAGCACTCTGCTCCACATAAGATTCAGAAGAACTCTGATTTCTGGCATCACAGAGCAAAACAGTTCTACCTGCAGTTTTTAACCAGGATTTTTTCCCATCAAAATATAGTGAAAGCAAATGTGCAGGTATTGCAAGAAATCACTTTCTCTTTATCACCTTCAACAATTGCATGTGTATGCAGCTGAGTTGTTTGTAGCTGATTTAGTCCATCTAGAAAAAAAATTGTATTTCTCTACCCATTACTTTACACCATTCAAATATTCAAAAAAATTTGCAAAGAGAAACTTAGGAAGAGATACTATAGCTGTGATGTTTTAGTGCTCTAACCAATCCTTCTCTGTAATGCAATCTCTTTTTCCGTGTATGCAGTAACACTATGTCAGTGAGCAGACAGTCTGTGAGCTGCATTTCCTACTTAAACAGTAAGAAATGCTACGTGATTGTCTCACTGAACATAATGAACAAAATGAAATTGAAAAATCTCATTCAATAAATGTGCTTCAATAGCTTTGATGATTTTTTAAAAGATATGTCATGTATATATTGCACTTTTTATTTCACTTTGAATGAGAAACTACTAGTGCCACTTCAAATTAAGTTTTCCAGTTATGAATTTAACTAGACAGTTATTGGGCAATACAATCAATAAATACTAAATGATTATTAAAAGCAAATTCAGACATGATTAGTTGTGTAATGGATACATACATATTGTATTACTATAAAAACCCAGTTTTATAGGGTTTTGCTAACCAACTGCTATTTCAAATGCTTATAAAATCTAACTACTCTATTAAATCCAGTTCTTTAGCCTGAGTGTGATGGATTATGTACTATTCTGTAACTGTTTGAGACTGTTGTATGTTGACCTGGATACTGAGATTGTTAGCATATGCCTGTATTCTGCTGCTAGCAGAGTTAAATGGGCAGTGGCTTCCCTGCTGTGCACCAATGAACATACATAGCAATAAGCAAAACCAATAATGGAAAAGGCAGTGCACATCAGTCCCTTTAGCCTTCATCAACAGTAAGGCCAACTGTTAGTCTTCTAAAAGGAAGAAATCCATGCCTGAAGTGAACCCATTCCCCCACGTTCAAGGTGATTGAAATGCAAGTGTTGACTCATAGAGTCAGGGAACCATTGACATTGAAAGGAACCTCTGGGGACTGTGTAGTCCAATTTTCAGCAGAGTCAGCAGATTGTTCTAAAACCAGCCACACTATGGAATTTTTTCTACTTTACAGGACTGCCTCTTTGAATAAGAAAATCAAAATTACCCCCTGCCATTAAAAGCTTCAGCACAAATGTTCATTTTAAAGGTGTTCTCCAGATGGCTATAAGCACATATTTTCGGCCTCACCAAAACTATCACATTTTGATGTGATTCTGTGTCTGAGGCACAGCACTGTTGTCTCTTTGTATCCACCTTGAACTTCAACCTAAGAAGAACACAGAATTTCTGTTTTAAACAAGAACTTTTGCATGCCATGATCCAAAGGAGTTCCTCTGCCTCAGCTAAGCCACAGTAGCATATTGTACAGTGACAACAAAATGTGAAACACGACAAAATCTCAAGGAAACAGGTTTAACATTATAATGTTATAATACATTATAGTTAAAACTAGAATACATATAGAGTAACAAGTACTCAAAGAATTTTTAGTAGTGTGCTCATATGCAGTAGTCAGGTTTTATGTCTGAGCCACAGAACAGAAATAAAGGAAAGTCAGCATTCACTGGCCCTGGAAATAGTGTCTGATGGAATTTACACAAAGAAAGTAATTGACTCCCAAACATATACCTCATCACCAAAATGTGTAAAATTTCCAAATACTTTTTTCTCTCAGTAGAAATTTTTCTTTCTTTGTTTATAGATTTAAAATGGTGATGATTTGGGACCATCCATGTAAATGCTTATACACAGTTAGCAGTGTGTCTAAGGTGAGTAGTGTCTGCATAAATACTTGCTAGCCATGAGCTGTGAATGTGAGGAAATTGTATTAACAATAACAAAGTTTCATACATTTCCATTTTTAGTCTGAAAGTCCCCATCTCAGTGTATTCAGAGGAGTTTCAAATTTTATTGCCACGGTAGTAAAAACAGCAACTCAATAGCAAGTCTCCATCCAACCAGTGAAAATTCCAAAACTTAATATTGTGATCCAATAAGATACTTAAACCCATGTGATTCCTTAAGCACTGGAGTAGTCCCATTGAAGTCAATTAGACTATTTATTTGCTTTAAATAACACATGGGATGAATATTCTGCCAAATTGGGACCAAGGAGAAAGTGTTTCACAGAAAAGAAAACAGCTATAAATCCTATTTTCAGATGGGGGCTATCAATTTATCTTTTTTTTTTCTTTTCCTGAGTTTGAGTTTTCACATATGCTTCAGTCTTTCATACTTCCAGAATTCAGTTACCTCCAAGAACTCATAGACTTTTCTTTTTTTAAGGAAAACATGCTAAACAGGGGCAGAAACAAATTTTTAAGTATAATAAAGCAGCATAGCTGTAGAAGACCAACAAGGAGCAGTTTCTTTAAACATTATAAGACAACTCTCCACATTACTTCTGCTTCTGCATCACACCCAAATGGTCATTTCTCCAGTTATAGACTGAGAAACTCGAAGAGACAGTGAACTCAGATTGTCCCCAATTAAACTAGTACGAATTTATTTAGCAGAACTTTGTGGGGAGGTTTGGCCTGACATTCTGGCATCTTCCTTAACTAGGCCTTCAGCATACTCTGAAGTTCAGACATCAGCAATTTCAAGCAAGCTGACTATATCCCTGTTCAAAATGTCTTCCTTGATGCAGAACAGTGCAGCAGAAATTAAACGCTAAAAAGGTGAATGTCTTTCTAGTGTTTTTTGTGCTCTTTCACCAAAGAAAATTCAATGCAGAAAGACAAATCAACATATAGAGAAGCATACCGCTGGTAACTTAACTATGTACTGAAATTTCAGTTTCACATTCTATTAATGTATTATGCAGTAATGTGGGATGGAGCTTTACTTTGCCTTTCCCCCTGTTCATAGTCTTCTGACAAGTGTAATAATGAATTATTACTCAATGCCTCATTAATATTACATATTTTCAAATGGAATCGTACGAATCATCAAGACTATGAAATCATTTTCATTAGAAGACTCACCTCTTATTATTTTGTCAGAAAATATTGATTAATACCATCTACAGTGAGCTCAAATTGCTTTTAGCTTTAGCATTAACAGGAAAATATTGTTGTGGGGTTTTTTTTGTTTGTTTGTTTGCAAATCCCTCTCACTGGCCATACTGTTCTCAGACAATAAATATCCATAACAATCTTCAACATAAATTTGCATAAATACACGTTCAGGAAAAAATAAATATGCTTATGACAACAAAATGCATTTGTGAAAACTGGATTTTGAAGACACTTGACCCTGAGAAGGCAATTACACTATCTGATGGAGTAAACAGTAGCTGTAGTTGTATTAGAGAGCTAATAACATTAGTGTTGACCATGTCTCTGCCAATAACTTTCTTCTTACTCAGTGTTTGTTTTAGTATAGACAGACTAAAAAACATTTAATTTCAATATGATTATACTAAGGTTTCTAATTGTTAATTTTGTGGTGATGGTGGTTTTGCTGTTTGTTTTTCTTGTTAATTTGTTTCCTTAATTGTTTTACTTTGTTTAAGCCTGGAGTCAAGAGAGAGATGCTATGGAAGTCTTTCTCAAATATCTTAAAAGTGAATTGTGTTAGTGTGTGAAAGTATTATGACACACATCTTCACAAGGAAGAAAAGAATTGCTTTTGAGAATTATTGCTTATGATGAAAAATAAAAGATCTCTGAAATCTTCCCTTTGTTAATATCACCAGTTACTTAAACACAGACATTCCAGTGGAATGTTTGACAGTGAAACATGGTTTAACATCTTGTGACATTCAAAGGCCTGTTAAAGCCTGATCATTTTGAAAATGAACACGTTAAAACCACACCCTTAGCTTTTGGGGTTGAACTTGCTGTTGGAATTTTTATTTTATTTTATTTGTCAATTCATTCTTTCTGTGCACCATAGTTAAGCGAAAACTGGATACATATTTAAAAATAATTCTGCTTCTAACACTTTACAAAAGCATAATAAGAAATCTAATGTGAAAATAATGAAATGTTATAAAAAAGGAGTATGGTATTTTATAGCATAGCATCAAGTAAACAGTAAGATGATCATTGCCTCCTTCAGTCAGCAAGTCAATTCTGTTGAGCCAGGCTAAAAGTTAAAGGCCATTTCTTTTTTCAAGGATGCTCCTTATGGCATCCTACCCAACTAAAAAGAACAGAACTTTTCACAATCAAAACTATAGTGAAAAGCTATGTAGTGTGTGTCTCACTGTTTCTCTGAGTGGGTACTTTGATTTTCTTCAGACTTTCTCTAGCACTATTTCCCAAGACTCCTTTCCAGTGTAACATTTCCTTTGAAGTCTTACATAGCTTTCAAGTGCCAACGTACTTGCACTTGAGAGATGTCAGTGGCCTGCTTGTGAAAGATAAGCAGCACAGGCTGACATATTCAATGTATTTTGTTTACTGTAGTTTTATCTCAGTGATCAATAACTATACAAAACAGAAAGATGGTTTCAGTCTCCCTTTGATGTGATGCTAGCTACATTGCCTAAGGTCTTTTTTCACTGTCAAACATGGTTTATTCTAATATCCATAGCCAGTTTAGCACCAAGATGATATTTTATACTCAGAGGTGCCAGCTACGCTTTCACTTTTGATTTGTATTTATTCCATCAAAAGGATTATATTTTAATGGTGTCTGGCTTTTAATCACTATCAGCAAACTGCATTTGTTGAGTAACAAGCTCAGGCCAGCAGAAGGGATTTCAAGCAGTGAGGAGTTCTACTGTAGGGTTTTGTTTTCTAGGACTTTTCACAACAGAACCTTGAACACTGGCAAAGATCATTACTATCAGTGTATTCAGTAAGTACAACTGTTTGTGGAAGTTAGAGTTAATACATAATACCGCTCAGAATCACAGAATCACAGAATCACAGAATTATCAAGGTTGGAAAAGACCTAAAAGATCATCCAGTCCAACCATCACCAATACTCCCCAGCTAAATCATATCACTCAACACAATATCCAAACGTTTCTTGAACACCCCCATGTTCGGTGACTCCACCACCTCCTTGGGCAGTGCATTCCAGTGCCTGACTACCCTTTCCGAGAAGTAATATTTCCTAATGTCCAGCCTGAATCTCCCCTGGCGCAGTTTGAAACCATTGCCTCTAGTTCTATCACTGTATA
>PPHD01027822.1:0-11063 GCA_002909625.1 Bambusicola thoracicus
CCCCCCGCCCGGTCCTTAGCTATCTTTGCCCTGGAGGTGTACTGCATGCAAAGAACAGGCACACCTCTTCCTTAAGAAGCATGGTGCTGACTCTCCTGGATATAAAAGGATTGGTAGAAGTTCTATTGTTCCATTAGCAATGTATATGTTTCTCATTCATCTTTTCTTTGGTAGATTATTTCTTTTGTTTTTCAGTTATTCATAGTTTTAGATAAGGAAATATTGTAACTGAGCATACGCTGTTGTATTGAATAAGCAGTAGAGGTATCTGATATGTTCTTGATATGATACACATAATTTCTTTAGCAAGGTCAAAGTTAACACTTTCTGGTGTTAACAGCCAGTGAGGTAATCTCATTTCTTACTTTAAAGGCTTCTGTAGAATGGCATCAAATATGAATGCGGTTCACTGTGTGTAAGTGCTCTCGGTAAGGAAAAATAATGACTTAGTTCATGGCAGACTAAACAGCTCCTGTAAAATGCAGTATTTTCCCCCTCACAGAGTCATTATGCTGATTCCCCAGCAAGGAATGCTGCCCTACAATGGGGGTAGTATGGTGGCTGTTCCATTCTGTGATATTGGAATAGGTGGTGCTCAGTCCACCGTTCAGCTCTCTGAAGCTCTGAGAACTATGGAAGAGATGAAGGCGAAGGCCAGGAGATGCTACTGGAATATGCAGTGTGAAAATCCAGGGACTGGGTGGTAGCTTTTACTGCAGGAATGAACCCTTGTTATTTCTTTAACCAGCTCAGTATTGCTAAAAGGGAGAACACTTAACTATAACCTATCTGCTTACATTTGTAACTTGCTTCTTGAATGCAAGAGCGCATATCAAAAAATAGAACTGAATGGAGTTTGTAACAGCAACTTAAGTTCCTTGCAACTATTTGCTGTTCTCAGCTGATACAATTTCTTACCTGAGTAAATATTGCACCTAAGATCTATATTCCTCTAAGGAGGTCTACTTTTTAGTAGCATCGCCTTCAGCTAGATCTTCTGTTCTTAACAATTATTGAAGGCCCTTTAATAACTTAAAAAAAGAAGAAAAAAAAGGAAAGGATTAGTCACAGTGTCCCGATCTCCATCCAGAAACCTGAATCAGAGCTCTCTGTTCTGCTGCAACTGGTTTGCTTAAAAAAAAAAACAACCACCAGGTCAAAGCATGTGATAAGCGGAATCGCAACGGGAAATAGCTATCTGCAGAACCACAGGATGTTTGCATTACGGTCGCTTTGATGACTACATGTGTAGTTATCAAAACAATAAAATAATGGTCCTTCAGAGCCGCTGTTAGATGTAGCCGAGGTTACATTAATTTGTGATTTTTTTAGAAGAGGTTTCCTAGTCCTTCTTACTGGAAATCCTGCAGTCACCATTAGCATGTTCCTGTGTCCTCTGTGTCTTTACACCCATCCATTATACCCTGGAAGAACTGTTGCATCATTTCTGAATTGGTTTGGATTTTCTTTCTCCTCCCCTTTATGCCTGTCTTTGTTACATTACTTATAAATTAATTCCTTTCTCAGTGCCTTTGGCCGCTGTATTACTGATAAGTGTTGCTGTGACATGAGGCAATCTTTTGGGGGTAGAGATTTTTGTTTATCCAGATCAGGAGGGTTATTTCTACAGAGTGCTTGAGCAAGTATGCAGGCAAGAAGCTGAGATGCAGCGAGCCTCGTGTAGTCCTTTTTACTGTCATTAGCTCAACTTCTGCAGTTTTGCATGCACCTTATCTGCAAGCCAAAACTCTTAACGTGGTCAGTCCTACCTGCAAAGCTGCCCTTCACAGTAGTAACTGAACTGTGTGGGAATAGATTTTAGAGGTACTTACTGTACATTTGATTGGATGGCTAGATTTTTTTTATGGCAGAGTTAAAGTGAATAAAGAGTTACCTTTATTTTAATTGTTTAACGTTCATCACATTCCTTTCCATGTGAAGTTAGCATGTTCATCCTTAGTGAGAACAGGCTTTTACAACAAAGGATAGCTGCCTTCCTTTTATTTCTTAGCTTTATATTTGTTTCCTTCATCTTTTTCATCACATGACTGAGATTTATGGCAAACTTTGCAGGGTTTATTTGTTGCATACGTGGGGGAATCCTGCTGTCTAATTTGTGATTTGAGAGGCTTTTATGTAATAAACATATTACACAGCAGGATACGATAAACAGCTTCATTTGCTTGATATTTATGTTGACTTTCTGTTGCAGAAACAACATTTGATTTCCTGCATTTTGTTTTTCTAGTTCATATGTGTATATTATTGTTTCACTTCTGCATGCAGTACATTTATCGTAAGTCAACTTCTTATCATAGACCTTATCAAAGAATCACAGAATGGCTCGAGTTGGAATGCACCTTAAATGGCATCCCTTCCTTCTGTTGTATCAACTGCACCATTCAGCTTAGTGTTATCAACAAACTTGCTCGGGGTAATCACTCACACTGTCTAGACCATTGATAAAGATGTTGAAGGGCACCTGTTGCAAGACAGAACCGTGGGGGACACCTCTTGTGATCAGCCTCCACCTGGACATAGAGCTGCTGACCACAACCCTCTGTCTGAGACCATCCAACCAATTGATGTATCCGTTGAATAGTCTGCTCTTCATATCTCCCCAATTTAGAAATAAGGATTTGGTGTGGGAGCATGTGAAAGGCCTGTCAGAAGTCCAGGTCAATGACACCAGTTGCCCTTCCTTTGTCCACTGATGCTGTCACTCTGTGGTAGAAGGCCACCAGATAGGTTGGGCACAATCTGCCCTTGGTGAAGATATGCTGGCTGTCTTGGATAACATCCTTGTCCTACATGTGCCTTCATATAGCTTTCAGGAGGAGCTGCTCCATGTTCTTCCCAGGCATAGAAATGAGGCTCACTGGCCCGTGGTTCCCTGGGACTTCCTTTCTCCCTTAAAAATGTGAGTGATATTTCCCTTTTCCCAGTCATTGGGAACTTCTGACAGCCACGACTTTTCAAGTATGTTGGAGAGTGAATTGGCAACCACATCAGTCAGTTCTTTCAGGACCCTGGGATGCACATCATTGGACCCCATAGACTTGTACACATTCAGCCTCACAAGGCAGTCTTGGACATGCTCTGCTTTCACAGTGGAAGGGACTCCTCTACCCCGACTCCGACCTGAAAGTTCGGGTACATGAGGGACGTGAGAAGCCCAACTGCCTGTAAAGACCAAGGCAAAGAACTTGTTAAGTACCTCTGCCTTCCACATATCTGTTGAAGCCAGTTCTTCCTTCTCATTTATCAGACAGTATACGCTCTCCTTGGCCTTTCTCTTCTGACCAAAGTACCTGCAGAACCCCTCGGTGTTTTTCACATCCCTCAATAAGTTCAGTTCCATCTGCATCTTGGCTTCCCTGATCCCATCTTTGCATGTCTCGATGGCATCTCTGTATTCTTCCCAGGCCACCCATCCCTGCTTCCATTTACTGTATAAATCCCCCCCCCTTTTTTTTTTCTTCTCTTTTCCCTCAGTTTGATCAGCAGGTCCTTGCTCAACCAGGCTGGTTTCCCGCCTCCTCTGCTTGAATTCTTGTGCTAGGGAATAGAGAGCTTTGTGAAAGGTGTTCTTAAAGAGCTGCCAGCTCTACTCCACCCCTTTATCTCTGAAGACAGCTTTCCTGTCTTGTGAAGTGAGGAAGTGCATTATGTTGACAAGTTTGAATAAGGAAAATAATGAGAAAACTAGTTTGAAAAGGAAATACGGTTATGATGAGCATTGTGAAAGTAAGGTTCTGTCTTCTAACACAAAGCAAAAGGGGCATATGGTGAAATGTGGAACATGAAAATGATGTTTCTTAACCCAAAAATTGACATAAAAAATAAGAAATCAGAACTCAATAGAATTTAATGAGTATGCTATACATTTTATGTGGGTATTAAGAATAACTGGAGTTGTAACACAGTTAAGTATTTTGCATGGATTATTAAACATACACTGCAAAGAATGTGCAGCATCGGGTTACAGGACTGATGAACCGCAGGCCCACTCCAGTTCAGAAATGTCCATATTTCTCGTTATAGGAATCTATTCTATTTCAGTGTAACTTTTTTCATCCTAACAGTGGTGAGACAGAGAATTGACAGCACAGACATGAATTCATTTTTTAATTTGTTTTAATGGTGCTGAACTGAAACTCTTAGGACAATTTTCAGGACTGATAGGGGTATCCTGGAAGAAATGTATCAATTCAGAGTCCTTGCAGAAACGTGCTTTCTGTAGCTAAAAGAAGAGAGAATTTACTTTAAAACACTCATTGCTTAAAAACAATGTGGCTTCTCTGGCCTATGTGAAAGAGTGGCAGTTTCTTAATTGCAGTTAAATGAGCATGCATCGGGATAGATGTGTACTTCCACCAAATCATACTTCAGCAAAAGTATTTTTCATGTTCCATAGTAACTGAAGTGCTGCAGTTGAGCGATGCTCTTCGAGATGACATCCTTCCTGAACTTGGCGTTCGATTTGAAGATCATGAAGGTACCCAATTTAGTATCATGCAACTCTGTAGACAGCTATTCTTACAATACTGTTTTCTGAAGATGTGGGAAAACAAGCTATCAGTACTAGCATAGAATAATCCAGCATACTTAAGTACTGCAAACTGATAGCTTAATGCATTTCCAATGCATAAATATATTGTATGAATGCATTTTCGTATATACATAGAATAAAAACGTACAGCACAAATCTGTTTCTACAGTATCTAATTGCTTGGTCATTTTTAAGTAGTCAAAAAAAAACTTATTGCAGGGTAAACACATTTATTTTTGACTATTCAAGCATTGGAAAGTCATTCATCTGTCTTTGCTTCTTCAGGACTTCCAACTGTGGTTAAACTTGTGGATAAAGACACACTACTGAAAGAAAGAGAAGAAAAGAAAAAGGTGATTCTTTTTAAGCATTCTGTATCTTTTTTACATTTAAAGTCATATATAAACTGCGTATACCTTTATATTTCCTGACAATTTGTAAGTCTAGTGATGCAGAAAATTATATACTGAAATGGATGCTGAAATTGTGTGCAAGAAAAGGATTTTTAGAACAGCAGCTGCTAGAAAATTCTGTATGGGATGTATCTAAATTTTGGTTTTTGTTTGTTTATAATTCTTAGTATAATTATGGAATATCGAATATTGCACATATACTGTCTCATCTCTCAGAGTGTGGGATCAAGAATTCATATGTTGCTATATAAAGACCATGAATCCTAAATCATATACAAACTGTCTGTATGGAAACCCTTCTGCGGGTACTTCCAAGCTTAATGTTTGACTTGGTAACATTTTAAAGTACCGCTTTATATGTCTGTCTTCAGTTCTAACAAATACAAAATCCTATCATGACAAGAAATTGTTGGAAGACTTCCAAGCACTCCCCCTTCCCTGAAGGCTTGTTTTTCTCTAAAAAAAAAAACCAAAACACAGTTTCAGCCATTGCCAGGTGTTTCCAGCAAAAAGAAAAAAGCATCTGAGGACAGTTTGTATGTAACTGTTGGGTGGAACCTGCAGCTAGGGTACATTTACTCTGAAAACAGTACTGTGTTCAGTACTGGCAGAACCCTTAGAGATCTAATGTGTCTCTCCTAAGCAAATGCTAGATTTATTTTGTAAAGTTTTTAAGTTGTCTAAATTTGGATAGTTGTTTCCCTAGGAACATCACGGGATACAACTGCTTCTTGAGAAGCTGCAGTTCCTTCACAGTTTGATGCAAGAGCTTAAAATGTCAGGGAAATGTGGTCTTCTTAAAGTCATTTGCAAAATGGTTTTCCCTGTGAAATGGCAGGATCATTTATTTTGCAGGTTTTTTAGGTATTATTTTTCATAGGTATACACTTCACATGCAAAATACATTCTGAACAGTTAAAACCGGTTTAGCTGAGATTAAAAACAATTGAAATCAAAGTCTTGCAGTGAGAAGTACCAGACAATCCTAATTACAAGGCACACTGTTTTTGCTGTAGGTTATGCTGCCAGTTCTGTCTGTAATTAGATATCCAGGGGAGCTAGCTGGCTCAGATTTTACAGAAAACAACCAAATGAAGCAGTTACCTTTTACTCATTAACACTGCCTTTCACAGATTGAAGAAGAGAAAAAAAGGAAGAAAGAAGAAGCAGCCAGAAAAAAACAAGAGCAGGAAGTAAGTGTTCAGATTAAAAGAATCTGCTTTTGAAGAAAACTTTTAACAGCAATAGTTACATGCAAGAAAGACTGTATTGGAACATAGGCTCTCTGCCCAGCCTTAACTGGGCTTCCATTTATTTACTTTTCTGTGCTTTCCTGCTCAAAATTGATTTGGCTTGCAGTTTATATTTGAATATTCATCTCCTCGATGGCTCCTTCGATAGAGCAGCCATCTTTGAAACCAAGACCGAAGACTGCAGAAATTTCTCAGACCTTGGAGCATGTATTTCAGTCTGTAGACAGTATTACTTCCTTAATTAGCTAAGCAGTATCTTGTGTTCCTGGTAGAGAATATTTTACTTACGCTTCTTCCCTTTCCATTGTCACTGGTATATATGAAAACAGGCTGTCTTTTTTTCAAGTGCCTCCCTGTTCCCTGTGCCTGAACTCTGAGAATATAGCATTCTGTAAAAGCACATTTAATACTGACAGCTCTGAAGTTCTAGAATTCGGGTGAGGCCAGCAGAGCAGGTGAACTTGTAAGGGGAAAAGATAGTTTGCCATACTCATGACTCTAACAGTGCAGGAAATACATTGGTGGTTAAAAGAGGAGGTAAACTTTTAGAGAGTACCACTGTCAGAAAAAAAATAATAAAAAAAAAGAAATAGCATTTATTGACCACAAATTTCAAGTAGCTTATTTCATTCTTGCAGAAAATTGATTCCCTTGCATTGGTGTAAATTAGTTGGAAAGATTTCTGAGATGTGTTAATTCACAAATAATAGAAGTTCCCTTTATTTTCAGTGCAATTACTTGCATCCTGATTCTGCTGTGCCCTGCTTAGAAACGTGTTCTTGCCAGCAGGAAACTGTTGATAAAGGTTCTCTTTGCAGGAGATCCTTACTAAACATTCTTTACAAATAGCAGTATTCATTTAATGTTTACGCTTAAAACACTAAGGAACCAAATAAGCAGAAAACAGATGTATATTTTAGAGCATGTTTAGAGTTGTTTCAGGTTCCTGCAATACAACTATTTGATAAAGTAGTTCTCTGTAAATGCAAAATATCAATTTATTTTTATTTTTCTGGACAAACACAGCTAAGATGTATTGAGTTGTTCCTCACTGAACGTTGCTTTTCCCACGATAAACACTTACAAATTAAATGTTCTTTGATTTGCAAATTATGATCTACTTTTCCATTTGCACATGTTCAGGAATGGCTCTTTAAAAAGATAGGTTGTCAGTCATTATTTCTGATGCTAATGCAGTTAATGCATGCTTTCTATTACAGGCAGCAAAACTGGCAAAAATGAAGATTCCACCACACGAAATGTTTAAATCAGAACATGACAAATATTCCAAGTTTGATGAAAACGTAAGAAACTTTTATTTAAGTATGGAGTGGTTTTCCTTCCCTATCTGTATGTATTAGATTGTACGTCTACAACGCTGATCTTGTTCCATAACTGTTAAGGCAGTGTTATTCATGTAGGAAAGGGAGGGAAGGAAAGAAAGGGAAAGCAATGTATTAATTTTCTTGCACTACCTTGCACTGTGGAGCAAGACTGTCAACTGTTAATCATCTCATGGGTATTTTCATTGCACATTGGTCCTCTTTGACTATTCCATTACAAAGCAACGCTCTCTGCAGATCTGTGCCTAGGAACATGTATTAGTTTACAGATCTGTTTCCTTGTTACGAGGCAAGGACTACACTTGTACAAGCTCCCTGCCTCTTTTAGAACTGATGGATACAGCCACTGTTCTGCTCCCCTCCTCCATCCTGTGGTAAGGAGCTGTACTGGTAACTTGGCCCTGGTTGCTCCTGTGAGAATAAAAGCCATTATTTGGAAAACAAAGCACTGTTTCTTCAGTGTTTGATCCTATTTCTGCCTGTCCTTTTCACCCATTCAAACTGAGGCCCTCGGGACAAGTAAGAATAAAGAGTGAAAGCACAGGAAAATGTGCGCGTAAGCCTGGGAGAAGATTGGTAAAAACTGAATGCACTTTCTCCATCAAGTACAGAAAACTCTTAGGGCTTTTGCTTTAAGCCTTGGAATTGATATGCTACTATCATTAAAGGCGGTCTTTTAACCATCTCTTTATAGATTAGTTATCATTCTCTTAACTATAACCACTTCGAAATTAGTGTTTAAACTTCCCTTACTTAGTAGAGGCCAGAAAACAAACATCACCCTCTGTCCCTTCATTAAGTTGGAAGGGAACATACACAAGTAGATGAAATTAACCGAGATGCACCTCATTCTGACAGTTAGCCATTAATTGACATTATCCTCCTATGTTAGACGAACAGAGAACAGAATTCTCTAAGGAGCAAAAGCAGTCCAAAGTTTATCCCAAATATTCTTTTATTTTATTTTTTTTTAATATTTTAGGGATTTCCCACACATGATACAGAAGGCAAGGAACTCAGCAAAGGACAAATTAAGAAGCTAAAGAAACTTTATGAAACCCAAGAAAAACTATACAAGGAATATCTACAAACGGGGCAGAATGGAAGTGCAAATTGACAACAACAGGACTTTGTTTTAGAAGGCAGGAGTTGGATCACCATTGAAGAAGTGAGCATATCCTAATGCTCGTATTTCTGTTTACACTTTCTATTATGTGCAAAGTAAACATCCTGTTTATGAGGACTAGCAATGTCATCTGGAAAGTCAATAAATATCCATTCTTAAAAAAAGAAAAATCCTCTAAGAAGTTTCCTCACAGCAGTAGCAACAGGTTACATGGTTGCCAGTTCTGTTTGAGAAGGTGCTGCTCAGTCAGCAAATCCACGTGGGAATTCTTGTTTATTGTGGTTGTCCAGAGTTTGGTCAATTTGTCCTGCATACCGATCTCTATCTAATACCCAGTTGTATCTCAAATATGTCACAGTCAGCAAAACTTACTACTAGATGGAAGCTGCGTAATTTGTCCCACACTAAGAAAGTATTTTCCAGATGATTTTAGTAACTTTACATAAGCAGGAAAAACTGGGTAATTTCCACTATGATACGTCAGCTGCTGTTATTAAAAACTTTCCTAAGTATACCCAGAACACTTTGCACAATAGAAGCTAACAGTCTCTTTGTTGCAAAAGGGAACGGATCATCATCTTTGTTTAACCTGCAATTGCAGACAAGTGGGTAAGTACAAGGCAAATATACCTGCATATACCTGCATAGCCACTAGGCTGTGTTCCTTTCCTTAATTAAAAGTTATACTTGCTTTATCTTAATATATACCTTCTGAGATATCAAGATGAGCATATTTGAAGTAACGGAAAGGCCTAATAGTTTTTTTCTGGTTTATCTGTATTTGCCTTTGAAAACATACCTAATGTTGAATTCAGTAAAGCACAGGCATCTTGTACACAGAAAATAAAATCTGTTATAAAGTACAAGTTGTATGTGACCGTTGTTGTATGTGACCACATTCCCACTGTGACCATTGACACGGTGAGGGGAAAAAAAACCACAGCTTATCTTTATTTAACAGCCATCTCCTTAAAATATGGTTCAGAGATGTTTTCAATGCATTCAATATTTTGCTAATTTCTAATTAATTGTATAAATGTTAAAGTGGTCATTTAAAAGGCCAGCCAGAGCCACAAGGACAATTTCTCCATTCTTTCATTCTGTGAACAAAAGAGGATCGGTTGCATTTTTACCCCATTTTAAACCCTTCAGTATTTTCAGGCCATTTCTTGTCAAGCTCCGCTACATTTTTTGTAAGGTAAGGTCTGGTTTGTGCACTACCTTGTCTTCCTCCCAGTATGCTCCCCAAGATGCCTGTGCACTGGGGATATCCATAAAGAGATGGATTGTGCCTGGGCTTGCAGGCACAAGGTGCTGCTTCTTGGCTGTACAGGTTTCTCTGATTCCAAGCTCCCTATAGCCCTAGATGGATTCTGGGGCTACTTCTGCAAACTAGAGTAGGAATATTAACCCTGAATCATCTGGAACCACAGCATACGCTTTGCTGCCTTCCTGAACACAGTCTGCTCTGGTGTTGCTACTGAATGTGAAATGGCAGCAGTAAGTTGCTTACAGAGATTCCTTTTTGGTGATTGGAGTTAGCAGTTGCTTACCAGAAACACAGTCAAAGCTACCTAGCACATGACCACGGAGGAAATTCATTAATCCATTCCTGTCATGGCCTCTAATTTTCTTAAGATGTCTCTATTACCATTCTAGCCTCCACCCTCACTGTTTTTTTCCTCCACCTGCTGTGTTCATAGTAGAATCTCATCCAATTCCATGATTCATCCACTACATCAATGTAGAAGAATTCATTTAAAAGGCTGTTTTTCCTTCCCAGATGCTTCACTTTGTTTCTAGGACAGCTCCTTGCATAGATCTTAGGAGTACTTCAGACTTTGTATTTTTTTATTTTCTGGTACAGCAGAAACAGCATTCCTGCCTTTGAATTATCTCTGTACACAATCAAGTCTCTTAAAAGCAATGGGATTCTTCTCACAGATATTATAAGAATCAGAGACTTTGAAATCCTTCCCTCTTTGGGCTCACCTTCAGTTTCCTGAGTGATGCTTGTTCTTCCACACAGCTACTTGCTCTCCCTGCTTTCTATAGTGTTTTGTCATCTAGTTCTTTTCAAAGTTGCCTTTTTTCTCTTCAGTAAAGCCCTCAAAATCTTCCCATACTTGAACTCTTCTTCCCATACACAAACTGTTTGTCCAGTTATGATTTTTCTCTTCCTTGTATGTTTCAGCTGTCCTTGGAAAGTCAGCATTATCAGCAAGGAAAGTATCTGCCTCATGGAGATTTTCTCTTTTTCCAGGGAAAAGAAAAATTCACACAAATTGGCAACTTGTTCTGTAAAGAAGCTGCTCAAATATTTTATCTTAATACCCAAACAGGAGATGATTTCATTCTCACCAAAGAAAATGAGAG
>PPHD01027823.1:0-11062 GCA_002909625.1 Bambusicola thoracicus
TGATTCTGTGATTGATTTTGTCATTGCATAAAGGGTCAGGAACCAGTAGCATCTCTGAGTGACAGTATTCAGGCAAACAGCATGTGAGGTGTGTGCTGAATTGTGTCCTTGACTTTCCTGAGACTGCCATGGCATTTTGGAATATCTCTGTAAGTGAGCACACACCCTGGTATGTATCCACTTCTGCTGATCTGCGTGTGTTCTTTGGTAACAGACAGGGATGCAGCAGCTAACAAACTGAACCGATCGCTGGCCATATGAGGATGTCCTAATGGCAAAGCAGAACACACCACAGAGCCACTTGCTGAAATAAACCGAAGGAAAGAGAGCTGATGGCTTCTCTGGGGATTTGCTGTCTCTCTTCTTCAGGATCAGACTGCCCAAGTTGTCTTTTTTTAAGGCAACAAAGGCTGTCTCAATTGTCAAGAAGCACAATGTCAGCCCAGCTGAGTCACCCTCAGTTTCCTTCCTTCAGCAGGCTGTCTTATCTCTTTCCCTTTATTCCTACCTTGGCTTTCATAAATCCAAGAATCTTGGAATCTTTCATAGGTGTTTACCTCAAACCATGTGGCTTAGCTCTAACCAGGGATTTTAGTTCTGAGGAGCAGTAAGGCTCAACTGCTGCCTTTTCTCATAGCTTCCCTACCTGGTCTGAAAGTTGTATTGCAGACTGTTAAGAAATCTGAAATCACCCTTTTCTTTGTCCTTGTTCCCCTACTTCTTGGTCACAAATCCACCATGACCATAAAAGAAGTGAGAGCAATGATGCTTAGGTTGAAACACATGCTATCAGGTGTCGTTCCATCATGCTTTATGCTTGATACCGTTTGTTTCCAGACTTGCATTTGTTTCACTTTTATCTGCATGAAAATAGTGCTGTAGTCAGTCAGTAATGGCGTGATGAAGTCTTGGCAGTATGCGCTGTGGCAGTGAAAATGAACTGGCATTGAGTGAACTTCTTCAGCATTTAGAAAAACAATTATTTTTTTTCTGGTATCACACTGAAGAGTCATCCATTGCTCACAGATTAATTCAGGTCGTGGTGCCAAGCAAAAAGTAGATCTTAATGATAAGGATAATGAAATTCTGATTACTTCAATAGGCCAAGCACGTCTGCCATGAGAGGCCCTCAAGTGCATCAGGCAAACCTCTGGCAGGATGGCAGAGCTGTGGTGGATCCTGCTGAGGAGGAGGCTGGCCTGCCATGAGCTGCTATTACAAGTCTTCTCTGGCCTTTGGCCACAGCTGTAATAATTTGGGTAATTCCTCCGTGACTCTTCCTTATGTATCTGACAAGCTGTGCTTTACAGATTTTTTCAGATGTACTTCTGTTAGTAGTTACCCAGATTAAGTCATTGACAAATACATAATACTCTTCAGTCAAATTGTGTTCCCATCAGACAAGCCAGGTAGAGTTCAATAACTGTATGTTGAAACTAAACAGCCACTCACCTTCCTATGTTACCTCCGAAATAGCAACGCCCTTGGCTAAACCTCTTTATCACTTGGCTGACACAAAGTTTTTCTCTGGAATCCTACTTAATCCAGAGCATCTATCTCCAAAATAGTATTTCTTCAGCTTTGGTGTGTATAGCAGTGCAGCCTTCAAGGAAATAATTAATTGCTGTTCTGATGGGGGAAAAAGCATCTAAAAGCTTTTAGCAAATGTTGTAAGCCTGGTTTTGGTGGTTTTATTATTTAAATAGAAGTAGTGTTGTAGCTGTGATAAGAGCAGCCCAGACTTGTGGGGAGAGGTAGTGGCTTTTCTTAGATCAGCTCACACAATTGGGAAAAGCAGATAAGCTTTTAAGCCTGATCTGAAGCAGAGCTTGCCCCCCTGGTTTTCCAGCTACATTAGTTGGTCTAATGGAAGACATTTCCTTCTCCTGATAAACCTTATTTACTCCCAGGTGGTATTATTTTTCTCTCCACCTGTCGCAGATGTTTTTCAAACCAGCAACTTCACGTTCAGTGATGGAACTGATGTGTTTTAAGCGTCATAAATCAGGAAGGGATAAGAACATGAGAGGTGGCTTCTGCTTTCTAAGAAATGCTGCCAGTCAAAGATATATTGAGCCATAGTTCACATTCTTCCAACTGTTTTCACAGTCTTTTGGCTGTAAATCTGTCACAGTGAAGTGTCAGTGTAGGATCTCAAGTCTTGATTACACTTAGCAAAACATGCCTCTGCTGTGGTGTCTCTAGACAACCAACTTGCGCTTTGTTCTGTAAAGTTGCTAAAGGAGCAGCTCAATTAATTCTTATAGCCCTCTTAGAGATCTTTAGCCCAGACTTAAAATGTTTGGGTTTGGGAGCTTTTGTTATAAATGTGAAGAATTTGGATATGATTTTTAAAAGAAGTTTTTGCCAATTCTTTTATATTTAGAAGACTTTTTAATTATTATTTATGTTTATTAACATTGTTATTATTTTTATTAAGATGAGATTTCCTTTTATTACCTTTCATCATGACAAGGTAACCACAAGTCAATGTCCACACACCTCTTGGACACTGTATGTCATTTTGTATTTTGGGAGATAGGCTATTCTGTATAGCCTATCTTTTTAGCTTTTAAAGCCCAAATCCTAACGGTCTGAGTTCCTAACAAATGGGACATTTCAAAGATGGCGTACAGCATTTTCTGAGCTTGATGCAAGCCTGATTTTTCACAGACTTTCTGTGGACTCCATTCCATGGAACAAATGCACTTTATCCTTCCTAGAGTCAACTCAGGTTCTTTTCCCATCAGCTGTCTCCCTGGGGCAGTGGTCCTCATATTTACTCCTTTGAGATTTGCATTCTTTAACACCACTGTAACACTCCACGTGAAGCAGAGTCCTGCTCTAAGCACTGTTGAAGGGATACATGACATAGTGAAGACTAAATGCAGATAATCTGGGCTAAATGGAGGTTTGGCCATTTCTCTGTGGGAGCACCAGAGAGTTGAATCTGCTCATTCTCTGATTTTAGTGACTCCCTGGTAGACCTTGTGAATCAGGAAAGGTTTAATTTTCCTGTTAATTTTGCAAACATGTAAGTAACATCCACTGGTTTAAGAAAAGATGTCCACAGATTCTAGTAATTTCTTTTAAAGGGTTTGAATATTCTTTTTTGTTTCGGAACTTGAATTCAGTTTCTCTCTTGTGTCCAGGGAGATATAAGTAGTTCCTTTCTAAATAGCATTCATGGAGAGGATGTCTTTTGTTCCAGCAGTGTCCGTGTGTTCAAGCTGGGCACTCTGCAGTGCTGGCAGGTCTCGTCTCTGACAGCATATTTCCAAATGGGAACAGGTATTTGAAAAGGAAAGTTGCTGTTTTGGGAAATGCTGTTTAGAAAAGTTATTCCTCAGAGTATGGGATGGTAATCTACCACAATAGCAAAACCTTTCTTTGACAGAATTCTTGTTCTTTCCATAAATTTCGATTACGGAAAATTCTGTAGTGGGGTGAGAAGAGAAAGAGAACTCCCATAAGCCTTGTTTGTGTGTTTCTGGGCAACACAGTAAATATTCTTCATAGAATAACCTTAAGTACTGTCAAAAGCTTGTCATATTTATGTCTGTGCTGTGTGTACTCAAGCTGCCTAGGTGAGATCACTTCTGTGCTGTGCGATGGGTACGTGCCCTGCTATTAGCAGCTCTCCTGCATGAAGATCGGACTGTTCACAAAAGCCCAAACAACATCATGAGGTTACAGTGACAAAGCCAAACTGCACTTTTTTAGCTCACAACCCTCTAACTACGTGCTCTGAGGCAGAGGGCCTGTGACTAATACTCATAAGGATTTTCAATGAGGCAGCTGCCTAAGTGCATTCAAATGCAAGTCAGCATTTAAGGTTTAGATCGCCTTTCATATCCCTTACAGAATGGCATTCCCATTCTTTTTGCTGCCATATAAACAGGTACAGGCACTAAGAAGCAGAGAGATGTGACTACCTGACCTACGCTGACTCTGCAGCCAAACAGAACTAAGTGTCAGTAAACCCTTCGTTTTTCAGCAGTAGGAACTCTTAAAAAAAGAGTGACAAGCTCTATGGAGGGATTGTTTTTGCTACATCTATTTTCATCTCCTTAAGGTAGATTGCCTGAATTTGTCCTCCAGAGTAAGAGCTGGACTTTGAATATGTTGCTGCAAAACAAACAGTCGCAAACATGTTTTGAATGACCACACCAATGTTACTCTGCAGGATATGAACCCGTACTTGTAAAATGCAACGATTAACACTCACGAATGCCAAGGCTATGCAGTAACTAGATAACAGTTGTGTGATGAAATCTGTTGAAGGAGGCACCCAACAGTACTAGACAAGAGCTTTTTCTTTCTCACCTACATGAAGATATGGGAGGTGAGAGAAGTTCCTGCTAACACAACAGTTTCACGCTCCAGCAGACCAGTGGAAGCAGGGGTGTGCTGACTTACAGTAAAACTGCATTTAAAAGATTAGCTCTGCGGTCATCAAAGTTAGGGAAGTACATCTCCATCAGAATCTGAATGTTTTCTGTGGTTTACAAAATGCAGTAGGTAAGCTGATTAGCCATTTGAATCTCCCGAGGGCTGTTGTACACCGATGTTCTTCATTTCCGCCTAGATTTGCATGGAGGCAATGTACTCGCAAATATCCACAGCTTGTTTGTTTCTTAAATACGACTCCACTTCCCAGTGGAATACTGTATTCTTCCATAAACAATATTCAGGATATGTTTATGTAATTACTTGTGCGATCCCTTGGAAAAAAAAAAAAAAGCATCAGATGATAATCATCACAGATAAGCAATCAGAATATGTTTACAGTGTGTTTTGTGGTGCTGTGCTGGGCGCACCTGCACTAGCTCTCGCAGGCAGATTGGTGCAGGGAAGGGCTGCATAGGGATAACCCCAGGTCCCAGAAGCTTGGCTTTGCTGACTTGCACCGCTCCCCTGAAATGGGATGCTGCTTGCAGGGCCCACTTACTGAGCGGTGCTCCTCGGTGCTCTGTGTCACGGCTAAACAGTCTGCGTTCAAATCAATGGCCCAGATTTTTGCAAGGCTCTTTCATAAAGGTCTTATTGTACCCTGGATGAGACCGAAGGAAGCAAATGAAATGTTAGGCTGTGTTACGGGCTATGGAAAGCAAGACAAGAGGTGGTATTGTACCTTCTCACCTTGAATGCTCCTTAGCTTTGGCTGTCTTACAAAAGGCACATCAGAAATAGGCAACTTCAGTTACCAGAACAGGCTGGAGTTTGGAGCAAAGATGAGAAAGAATAGTGGAGGGATTAATGAAAGAAAAGAACTAGTTGTATGTTCCCATCTTCTTATTCTAAGTAGCGATGCAGAAATTGAAAGCTGTAACAACTTTTGTCTAAAGCAGAACGATACGGGACACTTCTGAGACAAGAGGAAAAAAACCATTAAAGCCTGCTTCTCCTCTCTTACCCACTGCTCCTCCTCCCAGAAATCCCCACTTGCCTCCCCCAGTGTCAATATTTAAACTAGTTCTGTTGAGGGTGTGCAGTTACAGAAATCTGGCAGAGAACAGCAAGATCATCTGTTACATAAAGGAGGGAAAGCACCAAGTTTCGTGGCATGCCTGGACAGACTCTTGCAATTTTTGCCTCTTCTCAGTGTCTGTTCCTGATGAGAATGCTAAATGATGATTTTTTGAGTAAGTAGCTTTAAAGGGGGAAAGGGGTGGGACAGTATAGCCCAAAGCACCACGCAGGCATTAAGTAGGCCTAACTTGGAGCCCACCTCAGCAGCTATGCATAGGGCAGCCTATTTTATCCCCGCCGTGTGCCAGGAGACTGAATCACAGATAAGGTTAAACAGCACATACAGAGTTTGAGGGCACCGTTTCTTTTGTCTTTATCTGTGCAGGCTTTTGTTGGCTTTTAGTCCTTACAAAGCCTTTTTAAATTCCATCAATGCTGTTTATAAATGGACAATTTTTAGCAACTTAGCCATACCCAAGCAGACAGTTTTCAAATTGCTCATGGATGTTGCTGTATTCATTAGATCTCTTGGTGTTGCCAGCTGCTCACTGCTTCTTGCCTATCAAAAGTCCTTTAAGTCTTTGTCTGGGGACTTAACTGTTGATGTTAAATGGTGTTAGCAGGTACTGCTACATCATTTATCATTGATTGATCTGGAGTGTTAGACTGTAGCTTTTTTATTGTTTTGTTTTGTGTTTTGTTTTTTTTTTTTTGTGTTGCCAGTGCTGCATGAACCCATGATGTAATCAGCTGGGATTGTTCCAAGCTTGGACGAGTGTTTGTCCAAAGAGAAAAAACACAAATACAGTAGCCACAGTGCAAGGAATAGATAGGCTGCCATTTTTTTTTTTTTTCATGTTGAATTTGTGCTTTTCTGTTGGCTAGCAGCTCTGCTTCATAACAAAACCTGATAGCTCAGTTCTAAGAATTGCATCTATCTGCAGAGTTTACATAGCAAAGCTCTCGGGCCACTGGGAAGGATTGAGTTGCAGTTTGGTCATACAAATAACAGCTTGCTTTTTGTGAGGTCCCTGGCCCCTATCTTAAAACTTTCACTATCTGAAACTTGAGTGAAGTTGCTCTGTTTAACAGTCACATAACAAACCTCATCCTCCCAGACTGCTTCCAGTCTGAGATGCTTAGTTTCCATTAACTGCTGATACAGGACACGACGAGTCATGCAACTGTTGTTCTGGTGAGTGCGTACAGTCCCTGTACTGAGGGAGTGGGCTGTCCCTAAGTCAGACAGGTAGAGGAATGCTTTTCCTGAGGATTCCTTAGCACAAAGTGCTCTTTGTTACTCTTCCCCATCCTTCAGTTTCATAATCTGCCTTTTGCCCTCATTGACCAGCCGGTCCAGCTGCCAGGTGCTGACAAGAAGTGCAGCCTTTCTTTGAAATGTACAGAATGCACAGGGAGAGTTTTTAAGCTTACCCTTCAGAGGCAAAAGGAAGTTGTGGTGTGATGTTGGCTGAAACTCAGTCTGCACTTAGTGACCTCATGCCAGTTTCAGATTCATAATATACGTGCTCAAAGCCAGGGAAATTCTGCCAGACTTTGTGTTTTCTGGGGCAACTCAGACATTCTCACTTTCTGAGGGTTTCTGATAACGAGACACCAACAAAATAACAACCTGCTCTTGTAGTGCAAAGAGACCTCACGGCAATAGCAGCAACTTGTGGTACAGCAGATACCAGCCTCTCATACCTTGAAGCAAGGTGAAGTTTAGAGGGGTATTAGAGGTTTGCTTTGCTCATGGGCATTGAAACTCTAGTACGTCACTTCATCTCCTTTTACAGCTCCAGTTCTTGTGCCATGGAAGAGCTGGGTTGTCCTCGTTTGGGAGGCAGTAAGGGCAAGAAATACTGAAAACAAGAAAACGTCAGAAAAATGTTATTCTGATTTCTTCTGCTATTACCTGGTTTTGATTGACCGAGCATTGCTTTACATTTCTATGCTTGCTGGAACTCAGCTGTGCTCTGCAGAGAGGGGAGCCTCTATTCTTGGTGTGGCACTACCAGGTAACCCCTGGTGCTCACAGCAATACAGAAGCAGTGGAGGGAAAGGTGAAAGCAATGGAGGTGATGAGGTAGGGAGGAGAGAGCTGAGAGGGAAGTCAGCTTCTGACTGAATTGTGGTAGCGTGCACTGATCTGAACCTAAAGCCCAGCTGTTCTCTGGAGGTTTTCATCCCTCTTTGGTGTCTACTTCATGAACTGTCTTTTCTGTTCTGAATTTTGTGACCACATTTGCTGAACCAAGGAAGAACTCTGTGTGCAAGCCCTCCCAGTACATATGCATTAAGTGATACGTGCATAGGTCACTATCATCTAAACATAAAGTGTTCCATTATCTACATTTGATATATATTTAAGCAGGTGTAACTTTTGATTGCATAAAATAGGTCACAAAGCCATAGTCTTGCTGAAATGTCTTTCATTGTGTACTCTTCTCAGCCTGTTCTCCGTGTTTGGCTGTACTAGGCACTTTTCAGCAATACTGAGCAAAGGCAAAAGCTGGAAAATAATTTCAAAGCACAGAACAGATGTGCTAATTCCTAGAAGAAGCGTCACAGAGAAATTAACCAAAAACCTTGGAAGCACTCCTGGGCCCTTCCGCATCCACTGTAACACTGTTCAGTAAGCGTTCAGGCTGGGGTAAGGGCAGCTAAGATGGCTTCCTATGCTTGGTGTGAACTGCTCCTGATAAGCACGAAGCCACAGGAGTGAGGTGTTTTTCCACCACACAACCTGAATGTTTGCCAGGGTAATGTATGCATGGACTCATGTAACATTGGACGTTGTTACCAGACTGAAAATATGCTCTGTTTCTCCTGGCAGCTCACTTAAATCTTCAAATCTGTTTTGTTGACTCCATGATCCTTTCACAACACGCTGTTGGCTACAAACTCCCTGAGCAGCTGCCCACTCCCTTTGCCCCATGAGACAACTGGGAACAACAACACAGGGTAAAGGTTGGTGTGATCAGCAAGTTCACAGTAGTGTCATGCAATAGCAGAGCCTCATGTATTTGCGAGGAGAGGAGGAAAATTGTGTTTTTAGTAAAAGAGGTTTGTATAATACATATGGGAAAAGTGCATGCAGCTGTATTTCTGCAAATCTGATGGCGATCAAAATAAAACAGTAAATGCAAATAAACATCTAGTGATACTGTGCTGTTTGACAAAATGTGAAGGAGTACAGGAGGCACTTGCTTGCCAACTTCAGACTTCTGTTTCTCCTGCAGCTCTTGATAATATCCCTGACTTTTCAATGGGCTGCGGTCCTGCCCATGCCCAAGGTGCTGAGGCTTGTCTGCAGCTGTTCTTAGCTGAGAACTGTCAGTAACTCACAGCATGAAGGTGACTGCTTGAAGATTGACTTGAATGCCTTTGCATGCACCGTTCCTTACTGGCGTTCTTTTTTTCTAAAAGTTTTGCATAGTGACTTGTTTGTGGCTGTTCTTTTTTAAGAGCTGCATAAATGTCAAAAAGCTGGCATGCAGAGCATTGGAATAACAGGGCTGTAGGATGACTGGAGCCTGTACCTTTCTGTCATTCTTATACCCAGATGCCTTCTCGACTCGCCCTCTCTTAGAGAGGAATCTTGTGATTCTTCTGTAGTCAGACCTGGACTTCTGCCATCTATCCCATACATGCTGGTTGCTTATTGCCAGGCAGGCTTGTCTGTGCTTGAGGATTGTAGCGTTCTTCTCTTGGGAAACTTATGGCCAGTAAGGCTTTCTTAAAACAAAGGATCATTTGTTGATATATACAGCAACAATTCAGAGGCAAGAATGTTGAGCCAAAAATCTAAATGTATGTTTTGTTTTATGTGAGCGTCTGTCTTGTTGTAAGGCAGAGCAGACAGTTGTGTTGTTTTTTTCACTAGCAAGTGCCCTCACAGAAAGTTGGTCTGGTCTTAGGACCCCATAAATAGCACTGACATTACCCACATACGTTCCTGTCCCCTCTGCCTCTGCTTTCCTCTGCCCTCCTGGAAGACTGTATAGACAAGGGGAAAAAGGGATTTGATCACTTGTGGCTTCTGGTAGTTGGTTAGCAAGGCTCTGTGAAATGGCTGCTGTATGCATACGCCCGGGCCTACGTCTTCCTCACAAAGGAGCAGCACTGGTCTCTTCTCTCTGGTGACTGACAGAACCCAAGGGAACAACATGGAGCTGTGACAGGGAAGAGTCAGGTTGGGTACCTGTGATACCAGGATGGACAGGCTGTACCCAGTGAGCCAGGTGTGTTGTGCACGCAGTAGAGTTACTACCTGTGTCTTCTGTATTCCCAGAATTTGTTGATCTACATCATGTATGCTTGACTGCCTGGGCTGTGCCTCCATCCCCATCCAGAAACACAAGGCTTCTATCCAGTGACTTTATATTGAGTCTCTTCTTGGGAAGCAGCTTGCCCCTGGCTTGTTTCTTCTTCCCTCTGTCGCTCAGAGCAACTACTTTTAAGAAAGGTTTGCAGCTGTGAAGACTTTGTCCAATTGGTATACGTGAAAAAGTCCATCACTCCTAATATATTTGCTATACGAGTTAATGTAGGGAATATCTTTCTTTCCTGTTCAGGTCAGCTCAGGTGTGGTCAGACAATGAATTTTCCTGGCTTATATGAGACCATTTCCTTGAACCACGGCAGTGTACTGCCAGAAACAACCAGAAGTCTCAAGTGGCCCTGGTTTACACCAACATTCGCTCTGAGTACTGTCTTGATCGTATTTCAAGAATTAATGCAAGACAGCTATTAAGAAAATGCCTGCATAATGCTGTATTAGGCTCCTGTAGCCCTGAAAATGAATTTACGGTAGAAAACATGGCCCTTGCATGTGAAAGAAAAGCAAGAATATAGATCATATTGCAATATTAATTCAGGAGATGTGGGTCTTTATGTATTTGTTCTTACAGAGCAGAGAATCAACCTCTTGGAAACAACATTCAGCAGCATCACACACAGTAGTTTTATTTTTTAAACACGTCACATCACCAGTTCAACTCAGAGCTAGTTCACTGCTGGTCAGAAATCGTGGCATGACAATCAGATGGGTGCATGGCTGCTAACAAATTATTGTTGCTCTTTAATGTTAACTGTCCTGCCCAAAACTGTGCCTTAGAGACTTTCTCATTTGTCACAGCTGAACCTACCTTTGTGGTTCCTGGTGGGACAAGCTCTGAACCTTACCTGCTGGCTGCAGGCATTCAAACACTTTGCCTTAGCAAAAATGACTTTGTACAATCTCAAGCTGAAATCTAGCCAGGTTTCTATCTATCCACAGGAGTTCTTGCTTTATCCCAAGCCTGATGCTTGAACTGTCAGTCACTGCCAGTTCAAATTCCAATGAAGACCCCTGACTCTGGTTTCTCTGGGAGCCCCACATCTAAGCCCACCCAAGTGATTTCTCCTGGACTCAGTTCAGTCTTCTTTTAACCATCATCTAGTAATCCCTCTCAACTCTAATTCTAGCTAACTTGCCCAAGCAATTCCCTATTACCTACAGCTCTAGGAGTCAGTCTCTGGCCTTTGGTGGCTGCTATCCTAACCTGGGTTAGGCTCAGCCATTCCCGCTTCAGAAGAGCGCGAT
>PPHD01027824.1:0-11062 GCA_002909625.1 Bambusicola thoracicus
ATATTCAGCTGACTGTCCATCAGAACACCAAGGTTCCTTTCCATCAGGCAGCTTTCCAGCCACTCCTCCCCAGGCCTGTAGGGTTGCCTGTGGTTGTTATGACCAAAATGCAGGACCTGACACTTGGCCCTACTGAAACTCATACAGTGAACCTCAGCCCATCGATCCAGTCTATCCAGGTCCCTGTGTGGTACCTTTCTACCCTCAGGCAGATCAGCACTCCCTCCCAAATTGGTGTAATCTGCAAACTTACTGAGGGTGCACTCAATCCCCTCATCAAGATCACTGATAAAGATGTTAAATAGAAGCGGTCCCAATACCGAGCCCTGGGGGACACCGCTCGTGACCGGCCGCCAACTGGATTTAACTCCACTGACCACAACTCTTTGGGCACAGCCATCCAGACAGTATTTCACCCAGCAGAGTGTATGCCCATCCAAACCACGGGCAGCCAGCATCTTCATGAGGATGGTGTGGGGGACAGCATCAAAGGCTTTACTGAAGTCCAGCTAGACCACATTGACCTTCATCTACTAAGCGGGTCACCTTGTCATAGGATGACATCAGGTTTGTCAGACAGGATCTACCATTCATAAACCCATGCTGACTGGGTCTGATCCCCTGGTTGACCTTTAACTGGTCCATGATGGCTCCCGAGATTATCCGTTCCATAACCTTTCCTGGAACCGAGGTGAGACTGATAGGTCTGTAGCTACTGGGATCAGCTTTCCAGCCCTTTTGGAAGACGGATGTCACATTTGCCAGTCTCCAGCCCACTGGGACATTCCCAGTTAGCCACAACTGTCAGAGGATAATGGAGAAGAGGATAGAGTCTTTAGCAAGTTCTATTGTGATAGGACAAGGGAAAATGATTTCAAACTAAAAGAGAGGAGATTTAGATTGGATATAAGGAAGAAGATTTTTACAATAAGGGTGGTGAGACACTGGACAAGTTCCCCAGAGAAGTGGTGGATGCCCTGTACCTGGAAACACTCACGGTCAGGCTGGACGGGGCTCTGAGCACCTGATGGAGCTGTTGGTGTCCCTGTTCACAGCAGAGGAATTGCACCAGATGGCCCTTAAGGGACCCTTCCTATTCAAACAATTCTATGATTCTAAAACAGAAATGGGAGAGGGAATGGCATGGTTCAGACACAGCTAACAAAGCAGGAAGACGTGGAACTTCTCTCCCACCGGTCATCTCCAGGAGCATCACTGCCACTGAGACCAGCTCTCAGGCCTGTGGCTCTGGAGTCATGGCTCACAGGCACACACAGGGAGAACACAGTTATCGGTGATCTCATATGCCATCCTGGGATGAGCAGAGACCTTGCCAGCCAACTCCTGCTCTGAGCACCACTCAGAACATCCCAGTCTGCTATTCTCTACTGCTTACAAGCAGGGAGATGCATCCAAATATAACCGAAATATGGTCCCCAAACATTCTGAAATACCATCTTTTATTTTCAAACTAATTAACTAAAAACTATCCTAGATCACCTAGGTGTTGGGCAGGTGTGCTGATCCTAATATTTCTACCTACCTACTGCCCTCTCAACAGGGAACAAGCCAGGAGAGAAACACTGTGGATGAAAGAGGAGTGTTCCCAGAAAAATGGACAGATGAGCAGCTTTTCGTCAAGACATTAATAGGGCACTACGCCTCATCTGCAAGGAAATCGTGTCTGTTATCAAAGGTTTCAATTCAAAAAGACATTATATGCAAAACCATGCTGCCAAACCTGACGCCTATCAACGTTTCGTTGAGACGAAAGAGTGGAACTGAGAAAATGCGTCATCTCAGAGTTTGTTGTTGAGTTACAGCTCACACCGACTGCTATAAATGCTCGTCACATGGAAGCATATCTGATCGCATGGAACATCAAAGCCACGGACAGACCGGACATTCCTTGATCAGTGTTTGGTAAACCGAAGAAACAGGAACATCTATGGACAGGAATTTGGAGAGTAAAGCTGCTCACTTCAGGTTTTACTCCTTGGCAACAGATGAAAGTTCTGATGCTACAGATACGGCTCCATCTGTCATTTTTCTTAGAAGTATTGACAATGAATGTCAACACTGAAGAAATAACTGCTTTGGTGCCATTGAGACACAATTCTCTCCATTTGTATGAAGCAGTAAAAATGGACACGAGAACAGTTTTCTTAAAGCCGTGTCAATGTATCCGGCACAGCTGCTGATGGTGCCCAGTGATGGCTGGGGAAAGAGGGACTTGTACAATGAATAGAAGACAACACTGGTGCTGCCAGCAATTCACATCTGATGGTTATCACCACACATCAAGGAAACGTATGTGCGAAAGAGCTTTAAACATGGATAACATCGTGCAAATCATCCTCAACGCTGTGAGCTTCATTAAGTCCAAGGGGCTGAATCATGTCCAGTTCCAGGAGTCCCTTAAAAGTATGGAAGCTGATCGTGGGGACATCATTTGCTCTTCTGAAGTAAGATGCCTAAGTCAGGGTGAATTAAGAAGAAGATTTTATGATTAATGAAATGAAATCATTTATGGAATCAAAATTTGTGCCAGAACACAAGCATTAAGAATGGCTCACAGATTTAGCATTTTTTGGTGGATTTGACTGCTCATTTAAATGAGTTAAATATGCATCTTCAAGGTGAAAAGCAGCTTATCTGTGCTACGATTCAAATCACGGCAGCCTTCAGAATGAAACTTAAATTATGACAAGCTCAAGCGACAGCAAATAACAGAATGCATTTTGAGAGGCTGGCTGAACATGGTCCTGCGAATGGCACAGTACAGGTGCCTTGCTTTCCGTTCTAGTAAAAGAATGGGAGGATAAGTTTCAGACCTCTGACAAAAACAAACAAACAAACAAACAACGTTTTTCTGGTACTCCTGCTGCTGTTTCCAGCTGACAGAAACGCGCTGCCTGCGGATGTCCAAACGGAACGTACGGCATCGCGACCCGACGAGCAACTGAGGCACTCCTCCGCCTCTCTCTGCACTCCTCCGCCTCTCTCTGCTTCGGCGGAGCCCCGCGCAGCGCAGCGGGAGGGAGGGAGGGAGGGAGAGCCGCCCCCGGCTCAGCGGCGTGGGGCAGCCCCCACCGCGCTGAGCCCTCCTTCCCTCCTCCTTCCTCCCCTCCTCCCGGAGAGATGCGCGCTCGCACCTACTCTTTTTTTTTTTTTTTTTTTTTTTAAGATACGCCCCCCATTGTTTGGAATAGCGGTTCGTATTAAGACAAAACACCACGCAGCGCTGCCACGGCACGGGCGCGCGGCGACGCGGGGCAAACCCTCCCTCCGCGCCGCTCTGCGGGCCGGGGCGAAGGCCCCGCGCTGAGGGACTCCCGCCCGCACCCCCCGCTTTCCCTGGGGCGCGACTTTTTTTTTCGCAGCGCGAAAATGGCGGAGTTTCCCCTCCCCGCGGGGTGCACCGGGGCCGCCCCGTCTGCGGGGGGCGGTGCGGAGCAGAGCGCCGCAGGAAGGCGCTGCCCGCCGGGTCCCGACCCGCGCCGTCCTCCCGCTCCGCCGGGCCTTGTCACGGCACGCCGCCCGCTGCCCTTCGAGAAGAAAGAAAGAAAGAAAGAAAGAAAGCAAGCAAGAAAGAAAAATAATAATAAAAAAATACGAAACCCGCGCGGGCCGCAGCGCCCGGCCCTTGTGCTGGGGCGGGGAAGCGCCGTCGCAGGCCCGGACTTGGCGGCGCCCTCCGCCGCTCTGCTGACCCGCACGGCGCTACTTACCGACACGGCGCTGCCGATCCGCACGGGGCGCCCCGCGGCCCGGTCAGGGCGGTGCTCGCGCTGCGGGGAGCGCGTTGCGCAGATGCGGGTTGGGCCGCGTTCCGCGACGCCCGCGCGGCCTGGAGCTGCGGAGCCCGGCGCCGGGAGGGCCGGGCGTGTGCGTGAGTGAGAGTGTGCGGGGGGAGGGGGCGGTAATTGGGCAGGTTGGGAATGTATGCACTTAATGAGCGCCGTCGCCATGGCAACCCGCGCATTCCTCAGCGCCGCGCCGTCGGTTCTCTGTCCGGCCGCACGATTTCGGGGAGCGGCCCGACGGCAACGCCCGGGCACCCCGCACGGCCGCGGGGAGGGGGAAGCCGTCCGGGAGAGCTCTGGCCGCGGTCCGGCTGTCAGCGGCAGCTCTGCTGCGCTTGGGACTTCCGTGAGCTGCGGCAGCAGCAGCGAATCTGTCTCTGCTTCCCCGTCCTTCCATTCCCCCCATCCAACAGCAGAAGCGAGCAGTCACGAAGTACTCGGTACCCACAAAGTTAACTGCGAGGCTGAGCTCCAGGCACCCACAGTTCCACAGCCTGGCTTTGTGCTGGGGCAGTGAAGTATCTCGAAGGGCAGTGAAGTATCTCGAAGGGTTATGTGGGACAGGGAGAGCAATCAAAATCCATCACGGACAGTAAAGTACCTACCTCTTATATAACATAGATAGGAGATCTGCAGGATAATGCAACTGGCTTCGTAAGCCCCATCTGAACCACAGGAGCAAGCTGTGCCTAGCGCAGTCCCTGCCCTTAACCGTGCCCCGGAGTTGTGCACTCCGAAACTCTCAGCATATTAAAAAAGAAGCAGAAGCCCGATAAAGCAATCAGGAAATAACTGACGGGTGTTTCCTCTGCCGCTGCTGCCTTCTTTCCTGTTTTTAAATAAACACTCTATTACAGCAGAGAAAAGTCATCCCACGGCGCATTTACACCGCACCAGGAGGTTCAAACAGATTGAAATGAAGAGCAGACATCCCTTGCTGGAAAAGCAGCCAGAATTCACCCTCCCCCCACTGAAGGCACACGCTGTAGGTCCTCCGTCCTTGGCTACATTTGCTAATTAAAAAAGTTATGAGTTTAATGCTGAACACCCAGGGGGAACAGCTGGTTTTGGCACAACAAAACAAAACCAAAACAAAAAGAAACAGGAAGGTGCTCAGCTGTGCAGTGTACAGTGGCTGCTGTACTGCATCGCTATTACGCACCTATCCCACTTCCCTGCACCTTAACCGCCATTTCTGCAACCTCTGATGTAACACAGCTTTCATTTATTTTAAGTTAGTTCTTTGTAATGCTTATAATACTCTTAAATGGCTCTTTTAACTGCCTGGTGATTTCTCCTCACCTCAGTTCCTCTCAACACTTAACCCTGCACTGCGTGGCACAGCCCTACCGGACAGCTCAGAAGAGGAACTACCATCCCAAGCACCATTCGTGCGCAAACCACTGCTGCTCCTCAGGTTAACTGTGCCACTATGACCCCAAGGGACTATTCGCTGCATTATTTTCATCTCACATTGATGCTGAGCAGCAATGCTGGCGGCTGATGGTAAGCAGAAGTGCTGTGTAAGAGAAAGGCCTTCCATTTTACCTGTTTCTAGAAGCAACATTTTTCCTGCTAGCAGATCATGTGCAAGTGCACATCATTACACCAAGCAGATGAGACATGAGCTATTTCACATCTACTGAACAGTAACATTTACTATTTAAAAAGACAATATAATCCTGTCCCAGATGCACAGACCAGGAGAGTATTTGCCAGATTCCACCCACAGCTCCATCCATGAGAGTACAAGCCACATCTCCCAGTCATTTCCAACCGCAGCTTCACCTGCACAGCTCTCCCCTCCATTATTTCCAGTACTTTGCGCTGAAATAACCGAGCTGTCTGCTCCCAATAGGGCAAAATATTTGAGGAAAATTTAAGAACTTTGCTTTTAAAAATGGAGTATCTTCGGTCATTTCATAGACATTTGGATTTAGGAATCTCAAGTAACTGCCCCGCATAAGCAGCTTCCTGTAAAAAGATGATGCAGCCCCGGAGTCGGAATCCTATCCAGAACTATGAACCATTGTGAAATACATTCTAAAATGTGTGTTAGCTGTACACATCTACTTACTACCGCTACTTTTACAGCAGTATGTATCATTCCAATTGCTACAATGTGTCCCTGCAAACGTAGTCCCTGTATTTAGCTAACCAGGTCAGATAGCTACAGAAAGATTTCACTAAAAGGGTTTGAGCCATTTCAAAGCAGTTGACAGCAGATTTTCGGGGGGGTTGAGCTCAAACTCCACAAAATCATGTAACACAAAGCAGATGAACTTCCCTTCCAACGTTCACATCTAGCAAAACTAACGGTATGAAACTGTGAGAGTTAAGCTACTTGATTCCTTCCACTAACCACAAAAGTAAACGTGGGGAAAATGGGTCCATCACAATGCTCAGATACTATTATGACCCTAAAAGCAATGGTTAAGTTTGTGAACTGCGAATATCCACCACCACACAAAACAGTTTTTATCTTAGTTTTTCTTCTCATCTTTTAAAGTAGTGCACTCCTATAAATATTAAATCAGCACTGAAAAGCAAACAAAAAATACAGCAATAATCTGCTAACTGTTGCAGGAAAATTTTCAGTACGTATCTTGCCAAGTTTTCCATGCACTCTCAAGGACATAAGGGAACATGAGCTCAACTCGTTTTTGTTGGTTTTGTTTTTTGTGTGCATGCATGTGTGTGTGCTGGGTTTTGGTTGGTTGGTCTGTTTGCATTTCCGGACTCCTGAGCTTCTGCTGTTTGCCTTGGGTACCTAAAGACATCCCCAGCATTTGCTCTTTGACTGAAGAGTACAGTAAGCACTGCTTTCATCACAGTGCCAACATGAATTAAAGAATTGGAAATAATTCCATTCATACAAGGTATGAAGTAACAAACCCAGCAAGCTTGTGCTTAGTTTATCCCCTGCTCTTATTTAAGAAGTGATTTCTGAACACCTGCCATGAAACAAGCCTGCATGTCTGCCTATTAAAACAAGACCATTTTTTCATGGTGGCATGCAGAAGCAGAACTTGTGTGGACTTCAGAAGTAGTGCTAGCAGCTTCTGAAAATCAAGTGTTGTGGTTGCAAAGGCAGAGGTAATTGTTCTCGGGCCTTGGCACTGCTAAGGAAGCATCTCTACAGATCTGCCCCATTTGCTGGTTCTGGGGTATCAAACTACTTAACAGTTAGATGCTCAACATATGCTCCAACCTCAATCAGTACCAGGCTTCAGGACTGGAGTCAATCACCTACCCAGTTCAGGAATAATTGTATTTTGCAGCTTTCTTCCTCATCAGACCTGGTATATTAATGTTTTATTCTCTTCTCCATTAAAGCACAAAGCTAGAGCACAAGAGGAAGGACCTTTCTGATCTGGGGAAAAAAGGAATTCTCTTATCACATACTGACGCTGGCAGGCAATGCAGATTAAGTTAAGGCAAATACAAATTACAAGTCAGCAAGAAGCCCTGAGAGATGGTGTATTACCAGATATCCCCATTGATGTGTAACAGCCATTGTCATTCCTCTCTGAGGGAGTAGCTGCAAACACCGCCACAGCTACTTGAGTAGGTGAATTATTTGCTGTTGTGCAGATCCAGAAATCTCAACTAGTCCTGACCTGATGTAGAATTAAGGCCACTCCTGACTATTGACTGTACAGCTGCAACAAGGTTTCAATTCCCTTCCAAAACTGAAGAGCATTCCGACTCACCCACACGAAGCACAAGCTCTCCTACTGTTTGTCAACAGTTCCAGACACACATTACAGATGTGAGGTGTTTTCACCATCTCGCTTTAAGGCGGGTAATTAACATCACACAAATGGCTAATATGGTGGCAGGTGGATGGTTGGACTGGATGATCTTGGGGGTCTTTCCCAACCTTGGTGATTCTATGATTTGTGTCAAAACAACAACATTTAAGGAGTGGTGACTTCAGAACAAACAAAAGCAAACAAGGAAAGCCCAAGGACAGACTCCAAATGCATTCACCACAACTCTCAAATCTTTTACAGAACAGCGCTGCTTTCTCCTTCAAAATTTGCTTTAAGACAAAACATTTTAAATCAGTCCTACACAATGCATGTTCATCATTCATTTTTTTTTCGAAGAACAAGTTTATATTGCATTATATCAAATGCAGGGAAAAAAAAGTCAGCATGCCTAATAAACATGCACATCCCTGAAAAGATGGTTCCAACAGCAGGTTAAAAGCTGAGCTCAGTAACACCTCATGCTTTTGCCGCTAACTGCTCCTGCTCCATGTTGCAGCTGCAAAAGACTGCATGCATGCGAGTCTTCTAGTTTTTTTTTTTCTTCAAGTTTAAGACATTATTCATCCAAACTATACTCTCGCAAAGTCTGAAAGAGATCTCAAATGTACTTCATCACATACACCAGACTGAATTTTTTCTCAACTCACAAATATGGTTTTGAGGAACATGTATTTTATGGAGCCCCCAGAGTATAACGCAAGGGTAGTAGCTCTCCAGGAAATCTGACCTATGTCCTGAAGATGACAAAAATACATACACATTCCTCCCCCCCAAAAAAACAGGAAATGTAATGCTTTTGTTTAATTTTAAGGGATTAAAATCTTTCCAGCTATGTATCTTAGAACCACCCAGGCTCGGTTGATGTTTCCACTAAATACCCACAGTTGAAGAGAAAGAAGGGAAGTATTAGGAGCAGCTCTTCCATCCTTGGCATAGAGAAAACATGGACAACAGCAGTAAATCTTTTGCTCCCACAAAGCACAAAATGAAATCATTTCAGTTCAGGTTTCACTAGGATATGTGCTTAATGGTCAGCCAACTTCATTCATCTTCCAATCCCTAGCACAGCTACTAATACACAGCAGGCAAAAAGAAAGCTCAGGCCTTCCAGCTGTGATTAGGAAGTGATGAGAAATCTTTAGGTAAAGGAAGACTGGCAAGTTACCATCAGGTCACACTGGAATATGACACCAGATATTCTCTCGTGCATGATGCAATTATCCGAACAGATTTCTACCATCCTGCTACATCAGAGATGCTCTGATATTCTGTCACATCTGAAGAAAAGACAATGAACAACTAAAGAATTTCTTAATGAAAAGCTGTGGTTGGCTGACCAGCTCATCTCCGGCACAAAAGCAGGTTTGATTTTGAAAGCTCCCAATTTTCCTACTAAAAAAAAAAATAATAGTAGTTAATCAAGGAAAAGCATTAAGCAAGATAAAGTGTGATTTCCCCGGCATGAGGCAGAAAAAGAATTCCACTGCAAGCCAATAAACACAAGAGTCTGAGTCACCAATTTAATTTTATACAAGTCAAACTACACATTGTATAAAGAGTACAAGGCAGTTCTAATGTTGCATGTTACAAAAATCAATTTAGCTATAAAGGGGAGTTTTTAGGATGAGTTCTATTCCACAATTTAAGTGAATTGGCAACTGTGGTTTAGCAAAGCTTTCATTAAGACTAGAACTCTAGCTTGAAGAGATTATGCTTCCGGTAAAGATCAGGTTCAAACACAATACAATCTTAGTTCTGAAGTAGAATGTTAACATAAATGAGTCTAAAGGGAGGGAAGACTGTTTTATTTTAGCTAGTTTTCGTATCCAATAGGTATTTCAAGGCTGACAAATCATACAACATACTAGTGGACTTCAGTTACATCCAAGAGACACAGTAGTGTCTGAGAACTGCCACTTGATAATCAAGCAAAAAAACATCAAAAAGCTTTCATTCTTTTAAGTTTCAAAAGTATGATTTGTAGCAATACTGAATGACACAGGTTACAGAGTACCTTTGTTACCTTTAATACAGTCACAGTATTGGGGAGGAATGTTCTTTTGGCAAGTTAAGATGCAACACAAAGGTTCCAACTTGAGTTTATTGCTGGTCTAGCCTTTCTAGTTTAGTTTCTCGCTTATAGCTTTGCAGCCTGCTTCCACAAATGAAGATAAACCAGAGAATTCCGATCTGCCCAGCAAGACAATCTTGCCTTTGGTAGCAAGCTGTAAACCTACTAAGCCTATGATAGTTGTAGTTCTAAAACCATGGAAAAAAAAAAGGGAAAAAAGCCCAGATTTAAGCCTGTTATATTCAACTTTTAATATAAAAACCACTCTGCACCTTAGAGTAGTTAAGTTACTCCAGCAGAAATGCTATAAAATGAAAGTTCTACCTGAATGTTGTTTTTTTTTAAAAAAAAAAAAGGGGAGGGGCTTTTCCTGCTTTGTACCACACCATCTCATCTGGTAGTTCCAAACTGAGGATACAAATTAAAGCTTTACGCCTCGTTACTTAGTTCACAGGCCATTCACTCCTGCAAGAGAAAAAACCAACTTCTGAAAAACTAACATAACACTAATGGCCTGACAAGTAGGAAAAATGTTCCATAATAGTGTGCAAGGTAAGAGGAGAGTTCTAGTCTTAATCTCTTGAACTAGATCTTGATCGTGAGCGAGACTTTGAACGAGATCTGGAACGGGACCTCGATGCAGCTCTTTTGGGTGGTGACTCTGAACGAGCCTTGGCAGATGGCTGCTGCTGTGGAGAATTGGAACGAGACCTACTCCTTGACCTGGACTTAGACTTAGTATCTCCTTTACCATTTTCTTTGGGAGATCGAGATCTGGACCTGGACCTGGACCGAGACTTCTCTGACTTCTCCTTAGATCTGCTGTGAGAGCGTGAACCCCTGTCAGACTTGGGTTTCGATTTGCTCTTTGATCTCGATTTCCGGCTTTTAGATCTGGAACGTGAGCGGTCTTTGCTTCGTGACCTGGATTTAGATCTTCCAAAAAGAAAAACAGTTTATTCTACATGAACTGAAATATACTTATGGCCATTTTAAGTTGTTAACAATTAATAAGCAGCAGTTCTCGTACTAGCAGAAAGCAATGGATCACTTACCTGGAACGACTTTTAGAAACACTACGGGACCTGCTGCGGCTGCTCCTACTTCTACGACTTCTGCTTCTAGATCGTCTTCTAGACCGTGACCTAGACCCATTCAAACACAAGCAAGTCCTTAGTGTTCATTTGCTGTGCCCTGCCCCACTATTACCACAGAGAAACTGTTGAAGAACTTCTCAACAAAGCAACCACAGCAAGATATACCACTAATCCACCTCAACTCAATATACTGTCGATTAATCTTATCACGTAAAAACTCTCATACCCTACTTTGCCGTGTCATATAAAACATTCTCAGTAATCACCTCACTCCTAAAACACCAACTGAAGATAACCTCAGTAGGTCAGTAT
>PPHD01027826.1:0-11061 GCA_002909625.1 Bambusicola thoracicus
TAAGAGTGGCTGATGGTTCCCCTGATAGGTGCACAGCATCTTGTAGGAAACCTGTGAGCTTTTGCTTGCCAGTGGGATAAGACTTGTCACATTAACTGCCTTCTTTGAATTGTCAGTAGGGCTGGTTATGGCTTCCTCTGGGCTTGCCCTTCTACCTGCCTGATCTCTCCACTGTGACAACTCAGGCTTAACAACAGCCATGCTGTGGTCACATGGAGATGGAGCATAATACTGATGTCTAATGTTCTTACCCTCTTGGTGATGCTTAAGGGGACACTGTTACACTAATGCAGGTGGGGAATACTACCCTGGCACACCATCTTAAGAATGTACTGGAGGCTTCCTGCGGTCTGTGACAGCTTGAGCAAAAGGAAGAGTGTTGTCCTACCTAGCTCTGAAGTTGTGTGAGCAGATCTCCATTTATCAGCAGCCAGCTAGCCACATAGGATGAGTTTTGACTACCTTTCCTTCTGCTGGTCTTCTGGCTCCTCTGAGAGTTTTCATAAGATTATTGGGCCTCTCATCCTCTTCCTGATCTGATTGGAGTAGACCAACATATTCATGGGTGTTTTGAGAGAATAGAGGAGAAAAGAATGATGATAAGGCAATCAGTGGTATTAGCCTTGTTTATTAAAGCAGACTAAAACCCTCAAACTTTCTTCTCCCCTACTTTTCCCCCATTGACTTACTTGCTCAGTGCAGTGGGCTCTTACCTGTATTCTGTACCTTCACAATATCAGTAAGTACCTGGACCTAGATATGACCTGATTACCTAAACCTAAAAGGACTACTATAAGAGTGATAACTGTTGTCATTCAGTCGATGCCAGCTAGCAAAACTTGGGATCTTTCCTTCTCTTGAAAACAAGGAGAAAGCTGGGAATGGATGTTGTACTAGGTACAGCCTTCTTTCTCTAGTAACTATGGCAGTCCTCCATGATTTTGCTTTTTCTGAATATAAACACTAGCTCCTAAAATACAAACGTTTGCAAAAACCTTCACTTAAGTGTGATGATAAAGCAGTCTGTTACTACTTCCAGTAGACCTTCGCAACAGTACAATGGTAGACTGCTACCAGCAAAGGTTTCTGTTGCAGCTGTTAATCTGGTGGATGAGGTCACTTTGTCTGTCAGGAAGGTGTGTGTGTGTGTATATCTATATACATATATCAGTGGCAAGACTGTGTAGGAGCAGAGGTCTGTTTAGCTATGCTATTGCCTTGTGAATGTTTAGGGAAGAATACAGGAGAAGGTAACTGTTTCCAGGATATTTTCTTTTTTTTTTGCCTCAAGGAAAATTTCCCCTTTGATTGTTACTTATTTTTTCCTGAAAAATTTTGTTTTAGAAATTTGGCATTTGTCTGACTAGATATTTTACAAGTGTCTCCTGTTCAAATTACTCAGTGTGACTGTTTGACACAGTATATTACACACTGCAACTGTGTGGCAGTGCTGTGTAGTAAGTAATATTCATAGATCCCCCAATTCTCCCTTTCCTGCAGGTGTGGAAAGGGAAAACCTTGTAGCCCCCCCCCAGTTGCTGACAAGAAAGGAGAGGTTGAACTACCTCCATCACAACTGAGTCCCTCCCACGCATTACCTACGTGTTGGTGGAACAAGTTCCACCAGATCATTTAAGACACTACAGTATGATTTCTACGTAAGATGCGAGTTTGGTATTGTGAGACAAGAAGTTGTCTTCTTTTGAGATGCTTCAGGGTGTATAGTTGGTCAGTTTACAGCTGATACTTTGTGGAAGAGCTCTGGAGTATGGAATATAAACAGAAGACAAATGTTGGGCTTTTGTTTGGAATGAGGTTTGCAGTGCAAGAGAGCGCTCGTACATAAAAATAAACATGTGCTGCCCTTCTCACGTGAGATTGTTGGATGATGTTTGCCATACTGCTTCTTCAGCCAGTTCAGGTTTCCTCAGAAGAAAATAGGAGGGATGTTTGAGTAAAAGCGCACTTCTAAACAGCTTCTTTCTGCTAGGTGTGAAACATACAGCTACTAAGCTAATGAGAACAGGTGACTGGCAGTCACCAGGGGTTTAAAGTTTCATTGTTTCTGGAATAAGAAATAAAATAGAGAAGGAAAATTGGATGCCCAACTCTGAAAATAGGGGTGGACTTGATTGTAGATGGTAGAAGCTACCATGCAGCAAGTGGAAGCAGTATTTCCTGCTACTGCATTAGTATAAACTGAAATGGAGATGATGGTACACCTTTAGCATTAAGAAAGGAGACCAGGTCTGGTCTGAGACATCACATGCAGATATAAAAGCATTTTTGTGAGTTTTATATTATCATTATTGATCATTATAATAAATTATTATTATTTGAACTACTTTTTTTTTCCAGCAACAAAAGTTCTTGGCACGGTCAAGTGGTTCAACGTCAGAAATGGATACGGCTTTATCAACAGGTATGGTTAAATTGATAGTCATGCATATACTGTATAAGGACTCGTGGTATGGATAATATGCCATGTGTTAGTGGTTCATACAGTGACCCAAGGAGCTGACTGCAAGCTTGGGCACTTAGTGGCCAGGCATTCAGTAAACTTGGGTTTCCTCTGAGGTGAGTCTTTGCCCAGTGGTACGTATGGGATGAAAATATAGAGCGTTAAATTCAGTACTAATTTGGTCTATTAATTGCTTCTCATGTTTACTAATAATACAATTCTAATAGCTGTATTATCTTTCATAACTGTGTGGCTTTTTTTAAGATGTGAAAAAGGCTGGAAGATAAGGGGAATACTTCTGACTTAAAAATTTAGTGTGTTAAGGTATTAGTCAAAATAACTGAGTACCTCTATTTTTTTTCAATAGCATGTAACAGTATTTTAGGCCTGGATTTGCAGATCTTTTGTTGTTTTTTTTTTCTTCTCTAAATGTAAATGAACATCTGAGTGGCACCAGTAATAGCTATAAGGGCTGTTTGTCACACCTCCAACTTCAGGTGCATGAGACCCATGCTTAACCGCAGGGAGCTCTGACTTGTAAGGCTGGAATATCTGTTGTGGGGCTTAAATGTATGATTTACGAGAAATAGTTCCTGCATAGTGAACACTTAATAGACTCATAGAACTGCTTGGGTTGGAAGGGACCTTTAAAGATGTTGAAGTTCCAGCCCCCTGCTGTGGGCAGGGTTACCAGCCCGTAGGTCATGTGTCTTTCAAGATGTCTACTTCTTGTCGTGCAAGTCTTTGAATTGTTATGCAGCAGGTAGGTTTGGGCTAGTTGAACACCAGAATGGGATAGAGGAGTCCCTGTTTTGTGGATCTGAAGTTCACTTTATTATAGCCCAGTATCTAGCAACTACTATCTGATGCTATGTGAGGTAGAAGAAAAGCTTGAACTGGGAAATACTTTAAAAGTCTTTCAGAGCACTTTGAAGAGAGGGCCTTCTGCTGGATGTAGTATAATAACTGTCTGACAAAGCTGAAGTTACTTATTCCAAGCACAGCAAGGTTAGAATGATACTATCTTCACATCCTTTATGAAGGATGTACCTGCTCTTTCTGCAGAGAATTGAATGAATGGACTAGACTATAGAATCTAGGTTGTTCCTGTTGTGTCAGTTCTATGTCCTCATACATGTTCATGTTTTACATGTGGGAGCCTGAACTGGCTGGTGTAATCTAGACAACCATATGAGTTGTTTTCTGGTTCTCCCTCCAATGGATGCTCTTAGCACCTTGTGCAGGGTTACTTTAAGCTTCACTGAAAGGAGAGCTGTTAACAGCTGTGGCCAGTCCTGTTGGTAGTGTTGCTTGACCTCTGGGATAACAGATCAGGTTGCAGGCACTGTGGAAGTTCTGGGAGGTGGGGTAGTGGAACAGTGAAAGGCAAGTAGTCCAGTCATTACTTATTCAGTGTTTTGTTTCAACACAAAACGCTTCCCTATGAATTATGGGGCACCTCCCTCCCATTCCCCCACTTCTCTGAAGAATGGGAAGTCCTTACTGCTATTAAAGGTAGGATCCTGGAAAAGTCAGACCAGGGTCTTGATAGCATAGCCTAATACAGAATGTGTGGAATCTAGGCGATGTGTGATGGGCTGGGGGAATGGAGGCCTTACTTGTGAAGTCAGAGATCTCTATTTAAGTCTGTTAGTCTGAACTCTTATGACTTCTTACTTTCTTTTTGCAGAAATGATACCAAAGAAGATGTGTTTGTTCATCAGGTAAGAGTGTGTATTTGTAGTAAAAGATAAGCGTTGTCCTTGGCTTACAATAGGTTTTTAGTGTAACTTACAGAAAGCTGGGTCACTGGGGTCGGCTTACCTTGGCTGCTTCTTAGAATATTTACTTCAAATATCTCAAGTTGGCATGCATGTGTTTCAGGGAGGAATACAAGGGTATGTTTTCTTACTCTAAGTCATATTTGAGGGAGTAGATACTTCAGACCTTCATGCTGTCTTGTGTCTGCCTTAATTTGAACGTCGAAGCTCCACCTGCACCCAGAGATGACTCCTCTGCTTACCTGTCCTTCCCCACCTTTTTCTCTACTTTGTCATTTTCCTCCCATGTTTTGTTTCATTCCACCATCTTAATCTGTGGGTCTGTTCTGTCTGCCCTCCCTGGTATTGGAGAGAAAGTGATCTGGCCTGGCTTTTGACCAGGTTAGGTTGCCATCAGCTGTTGCTGCATGATGCAGCTGTTCTTGAGAAGAAGGGGTGGAAGGCTGTGTGCTGAGTGTGCCCAAGGAGGGAGAGGCTGCCAATCAGCCTGCCATTGGCTAACCTTCCATGAACTGTCAGTGGGCTGTTCTAAGTTTATATCATAAGTCTCGGGTCGCAGACAACTTGTGGGAAGGCAGAGGATGCTGCCTGTGTTCTGATGCTAACTGATTGGCTGGCTTAGATCTGCTTTTGCATCATCCGAAGCTTTAGCAGCAAATTAAATACTGCACTTGGAGCTTGTCTCGTATGAAAGATCTGCTGGCCACGATTGTTAAAATCATGAGATTCCTTTGTAGCATAGAAGTGACAGTATCTCTATGAAGTATAGCTGGTGAACTTACCCTCAGAGTTGTCACTGAGGGAAGAGGGTATGTGCATGTGTAGTTAAAATTGCTGCTGAATGCCAAGTTAGTCATGAAGCCACAAAGTAAACTAAGCATCATAACTGTTCCTCTGAGTCAAGGGGTTTAGACTCATTATCCCTAAAATGGATGAAACTGAGTAAGACTAGTTCCTAAAACAAGTGAAGGTGGTGTCAGTCCATGTTCTCAGTATGCATTCCTAGTTCAGCTAATGGACTAGTAGTGAGAGCTCTTTATGCATATGTGAATTTCTCCAGAGGTCTTTATTTGTGAACAAATTTAACAGCCACCCTCCTTTAATTACCATGTGTTCTACGCACACTGATTCGGATGTGTATTAGCAGCACAGTGGCAGTGTATCTAGGAAACAAGTTCTTCTAACAAAATCTATTTTGCATGGGCAGCATTGTAAAAACTGCCTTGAAAACATGGTGTCCCTGAGATCTGTGTGAAGATATCCAGCTGTCCTTCTGATGACAAAAATTACACGGAGCATCATTTTCCATGGGAACACTGCCTGTGAAGGCTTCAAAACAATGAAGGCCAGCAGCAAGCTACTGTCTATGCTGTTTTATCTGTGGAGATGATCATTTAACTGTTTGTAAACTGGTGGTGGAACTTTGATTTTTCCACCAGAGACGATGAGACGCTCTAGACAAAAACACTAAAGCAAAACAAGCTTGATGTTTTAGAAATACCATAGTATGCAAGCTCACATCGAATATAACTCGTCTGTGGGCTCTGTGACAGAGTAGGCTCTCCCAGATGCAGTCTGCGTCAGTTGCAGTCAGATATTCTGAAGCTTCTCAGTTTTGAGTTGTTTTAATACACAGCGGCAGGAAGTGAGGGTGTAAAGGGGTGATCTGTCATCTTTCCCCTCCTGTAATGTGCTGAAAGGAGATCCTTGTTCCTGAGGCCTTGTGGCTGCTGCTCAGTGCTGGAGAGCCCTTCTTGGGCAGGGAGCCAGATCTGCTGGGCTGTGAGGAACGAGAATGAGTCCTCTGCAAACATCCTGCTGGGACCTACCCTGTCTTGGGTGGTTAGTGCCTGTGCAGCTCCTCCTCCACTTCCCCTGCACCCAGCTTGGGATGGCTGGATTACACAGCTAATCCTTTAAGAATAAGGTTGACCTAGTTGAGCAGAGACCACCCCCCTCCACTGCCCGTGTGTATATACACACACAGGAGGGAACAGCTTGGTCTCATGATCAGGATAGGGGGTTAATTCTCAGTGTATGGCTATTGGATGCTATCTATAAACTGAGCACAGATTAAAATGCTTTTCGCTTTAGGACATGCATGGCTTGCTTTGAATTAACCCTCTGTCTTGCAGAGGACCCAAACAGTAGTATGGTGAAGGGAGAGTCTTGCTTGGCTTTGTCTTGCTTGCATCTTTGTGCAGTTGACTCATGTGGGGTGCTAGGTGGAGTGTGTTGGGGTGTCTTGCAGTTTAACTCTGTTAAAAGTATGCATAGCCAGAGAAGTTAAACTTCTTGAGAGAGTTGGAATCAAGAAACAGCAAAGAGGAAGCTAGTGTAGTGAATGAGATGAATGACCTTCTTTTTTCTTGTCTGAACTGATCTGTATTCCTCTTACACTATAGTGTTTATAGTGCAGCCTAATATAGATGTATCAGTAACTGGTGTGGCAGATCATGGCTTTCATTGTGACAGTGCTGGATGTAAAAATGATGTGATATCATGTGTGGAAAGAACTTTTCCTGACAGAGTACTGAACTGTCTGTCATAGCCTTCTGTTCATCAGTGTCCCTTTGGAAAAGATCTTAGTTTATTGTGCAGTACTGTCTATGTTAATACAAAGCATCTGTCCCTTGAATCAAAGGCCCCAAAGCCTGCAGGATGGTGATGAACAGCAGCAGGGAGAACAGTATTCTTTTCTCTGGGTATATGGAGTAAAAGTCTTTTCACCAAGGTTAAAGCTCAGGCCTCTAAGCATCTTATTTCTTCAGTGTTTACCTACTGCTGATGTAGTAGTAGTAAAGTCATACAGTTTCTGCTCTGAATTCTAGGATGTACTCAGAATTGTTCCTGGTTGCCTTCATATAGCAAACTCAGTCTCCCAAGTAGTAGCTTCTACCTTCTACTCAGCTGCAAATCTAAATTCTGAAGTCTCTATACTTAAGTCTGAAATAATAGTTGTCAAGTCCTGTTGAATTTCTCTTCCATTACTTTTCTTGGAAGTTTAAGTAGTTCAAGTATGCCCTTCTCTGAAAAGAGATCATGTAGTTCTCTTCTCCTCCCCCTTTGCAAGAAAGAGGACTTGACGTGTCAACAAGTTGTATTTTCATGCAGAGCACACGTCTGCTGAGGTCATGCCAATTACTTCAATACAAGTGGTAGTGAAATAATTAAACCCTTAATCTACAGTAAGATAACAATTTTAGTATTAGTACTTTTCATTTATTGAAAAGCTAGCACTTCCAGATGGTATTAGTAATGGGCTGTTACTAACGGGTTAGCAGGAAAGCTAAGTTGTCTCTGCTGGAGAGTGGGAGTCTGCTTGTTGTGGTGTTTCCCAAAAGAATGTACTTGAGCAGTTCATTCTGTTCCTGTATCAGAAAAATTCTTGGATTGTTTTTTTGCTTCTGTATCAATACTGTCTATTGCTCTCACGTTCTTCAGGGACACTGCAGGGTACAGAGAATAACTGTCTAGGTGTGCAGCTGCAGTCTACAAGGACAAGAGGCCCATTGCCTTAAAGGAAGGGGGTGGTTTTTCATCAACAAATAGAAGTATCTTTTCTAAACTGGTCAAGCTGAACTTTAAACTGGCTAGAATTTTTCATTTGGTACTACAGTAGCCTAAAATATTTCCCACTGTTGGTAGAATGACTGTAGTTGCCATGCACTGGCAACAGCTCGGCTGTTCTTTGTTTGGCCTGTTTGTTGTAAACCACAGATGACTTTTTCTGTTCTTGCTTTGTACCTAATTTCTGAAGTGGGATTTGTGTACTTCTAAGTATTAGATCTGTACCTACCTTGTTTATGCTAACAAGACACCTGTATCAGGAAACTTGAAGTATATTGGTCTTTCATTGAAGAGTACTTCAGTAAAAAATAAAATACTGTCTCGATATATTGGCGTCTTCAGTGTCTTTGGTCTCTTAAGTTTGTAGACCCTTACTTAATGAGCTGACAGTAGCCTTGCCTTGCTTTGCCGTGCTTAATGCGTTTTAGGAATCCTGGAAGCATGCCTCTAACTGGAAAGCACCCTAGAATGATTTTCAGCCTATCAACAGTGGATGCCCAAGTGTTTCCATGAGTTCAGGGGTTGAGGGTAATACCAACTGGGTCTAAACAATGTTGTTAATAACATTTTTGTGTTTGTCTGAACAAGATGTCTGAGATAATCTGTTCTGGTACTGTTTCCCTGTGTTTGGTAGGGACTTGCTTAACCTTCTGGAGTCTCCCTTGCAGTACTTAGGCAAATTGCTTATTTCTGTTATTTCAGAGTTGAAGTAATTCTTTAATTTACCATGAATTGCCAAAATACCTTTTTGTTGATGTCGGCTCCTCCAAAATGCTCTTGATTTTTAAGCTCTCTGTAGCGTTCAGTGTCTCCTAGTGATTGCTGCAGTTGCATCTTGGTGGAGCATGCAGGAAATAGAAAATTCATGCAGAATGGTCCAGATGCACAGTAGGCTTGAGAGAAGGAATCTTGGGGCAACAGCTGTTTTGTAAGCTCATGAGTATTGAAGGAGTAAATTCTGACTGAGTAAGGAGTCCCTGTGGAAAGAGGTCTGTGTGTATGTTTTATATTCTGGTATGGTGGCTGATCACCTGGTATGTGGATTTGGGACTGTAGCGGAAAGAATATTCTTTCCTCATCTACCAGGCTTTGAGGGTGTAAAGTGAACTAATGTATCTTTCTGTATCTTTATTTAAAGACTGCTATAAAGAAGAACAACCCACGGAAGTATCTGCGCAGTGTTGGTGATGGAGAGACTGTAGAATTTGATGTGGTCGAGGGAGAGAAGGTGAGATTACTGAGGCATAGAGCTGTAATTCAACGGAGTTCTCAGTATTCTTCTGAGAAGTAACACAAGTTTTGCTGTGTATCTAGTCTCTTTAATGAATTAATCCCTGGGGTGGGTGGCACTCACATTCTTACTCCATAACACCAGGGTTATGAATAACAGACCTGCTTTTGCACTACCTGTGAAGAAGGAATGTGTATAGCTAGGAAATGATGTTATGCATACAAGCTTCACGTTTTATCTTTCTTCCACTTCTTGCTACGCCTAGCTCTTTTCTTGCATACCTATGGCTTACGTTTTTTTGTCTTCCAGGGTGCAGAAGCAGCTAATGTCACTGGGCCAGATGGAGTCCCTGTAGAAGGCAGCCGCTATGCTGCAGACAGACGCCGCTATCGACGTGGCTATTTTGGCAGGCGCCGTGGACCACCTCGAAGTGTAAGTTTAATTTTTATATTTATTCAATAATGGTCACCCCACCTCTACAGTAATTCTAGTTTTCTCAAGAGAGGGAGCTACGTGTTTGACTAAAGTTGATTAAGTTGTGAGTATTCTTTAGTAATAATCTGGCTGTTTCTAGCACATCTCTGATTTTTGTCAGTGATAGCTCTGTTACTAGGTATCCTGTAGGCTCTTTCTTTTCATCCCATTCTAGAACTGTCTTAAGTATCTTTTTGGGTGTTAGGGCATCTGCTTGTTGAGAAATAAGACACCTAAGCAGTTGACCATGCCCTTTACATGTAGCAATAGGAAGTATTTATACTGGCTCAAGTAAGCAGTATAACAATCACTTGTAAAGGTTGACTGGAGAAGCTTTTTTGTTTAAAAGCTCTGTTTTGGTTTTTTTTGCATGGCACAGTAGTTGTTTGACAAATAAGTTGCTATTGCTTATGTAGCATCCCTTAATAGAACTGTCTGCAGCAGTGCAGAATAAAAATGCATTTTCTTCAAACTGACTACCCAAACATGTTACAAACATGTACTGTATGGGTTTGGAAAACTTTCCTACAAGATTTTGCAGAGGGAAGTCTAAATCATTGGTGTGTGGCTGTAGTTCTGGCAGTTACTATTATGCTTTGTGCTTTTGCTGCATTGGTGCCTGGAACAATCCAATGACTTGAACATAGGGCAGGCTTGACAATATTTTTTTTTTCCCTAACAGTTGAGTCTGATCATTGTTTACAGGAGTGTGTGGTGATCTAGTATGAAAGTCTTGCTTTAGCCAGGCAACATACTTCTCTTCATCTTGTTCTGCAGAGTTGCCAGTATGGAGGCATCCTTCCTTGTAGCCTAGCTGTTGATACTTGTCTATCGAAGCCTCTTCTTTTAATGCTGTTAGATACCACCAACGTTTAAATATGTGGAAAGTGTTCTTTCTGAATGAAGCCATGGAGACTGCTAGAAGTTGGTGATGGTAACTGAAACTTTATTACTGAGTGTCTTTGTAGTGATAGTTTGCAGCTTACACTTTCATTCCATGCAGCAGAGATCTAAGAGTTCTGTTGATGAGCTAACAAACTAGAAATGAAGAATATCAACTAGCTATGTTCTAGTATCAATTCTGCTTCCTCTTGCTCTCCTGAAATTAAAATCTCATTCAACTGTTTAGTGAATGCTTTATATTGTCTGGGACCTGCTTCTGATTTTTTTAAATGAGCAAACATCAGGGCTTTGACACCCCTCTGTACTGCTGAGAATGACTGTGTGAGGCTTGTCTTAGGCATGAGGAACACTCAGTCTCAAGGTTCTTGCTCTGAGCCATGTTCTCTTGGACATCTGATGGAAACTCATCCAGATTAAACTCCCAACTAGCATGTGACAATATAACACACTTAAATCCCAGTATTTGAAGGTATATGGAATAAGAGGGGGAGCAAAATTGTGGTACCGTGTTGTCCTTACACTTGCTTATATCTAAATCCTCAGACTGGTACCCAAAACACAGCATACCTCAATGATTACGTGTCTGGGACCTGGAAGTCTTGATCTTTTATACATAAAAATTAATATTTTTATATATTAAA